>OZ025287.1:371200-483700 GCA_964019165.1 Mastigias papua
AAAAGTAAGACTATAGCCTTGGTATTTTGCTCAAAAATGACCAAATTTGAAATTGATTGATTTTGATTGCAGATTGAAAAGTGATGAAAATGAGCGATTTTTGGCCAAAAAGTAAGGCTATAGCCTTGGTATTTTGCTCAAAAATGACCAAATTTGAAATTGATTGATTTTGATTGCAGATTGAAAAGTGATGAAAATGAGCGATTTTTGGCCAAAAAGTAAGGCTATAGCCTTGGTATTTTGCTCAAAAATGACCAAATTTGAAATTGATTGATTTTGATTGCAGATTGAAAAGTGATGAAAATGAGCGATTTTTGGCTAAAAAGTAAGGCTATAGCCTTGGTATTTTGCTCAAAAATGACCAAATTTGAAATTGATTGATTTTGATTGCAGATTGAAAAGTGATGAAAATGAGCGATTTTTGGCTAAAAAGTAAGGCTATAGCCTTGGTATTTTGCTCAAAAATGACCAAATTTGAAATTGATTGATTTTGATTGCAGATTGAAAAGTGATGAAAATGAGCGATTTTTGGCCAAAAAGTAAGGCTATAGCCTTGGTATTTTGCTCAAAAATGACCAAATTTGAAATTGATTGATTTTGATTGCAGATTGAAAAGTGATGAAAATGAGCGATATTTGGCCAAAACGTAAGGCTATAGCCTTGGTATTTTGCTCAAAAATGACCAAATTTGAAATTGATTGATTTTGATTGCAGATTGAAAAGTGATGAAAATGAGCGATTTTTGGCCAAAAAGTAAGGCTATAGCCTTGGTATTTTGCTCAAAAATGACCAAATTTGAAATTGATTGATTTTGATTGCAGATTGAAAAGTGATGAAAATGAGCGATTTTTGGCCAAAAAGTAAGGCTATAGCCTTGGTATTTTGCTCAAAAATGACCAAATTTGAAATTGATTGATTTTGATTGCAGATTGAAAAGTGATGAAAATGAGCGATTTTTGGCCAAAAAGTAAGGCTATAGCCTTGGTATTTTGCTCAAAAATGACCAAATTTGAAATTGATTGATTTTGATTGCAGATTGAAAAGTGATGAAAATGAGCGATTTTTGGCCAAAAAGTAAGGCTATAGCCTTGGTATTTTGCTCAAAAATGACCAAATTTGAAATTGATTGATTTTGATTGCAGATTGAAAAGTGATGAAAATGAGCGATTTTTGGCCAAAAAGTAAGGCTATAGCCTTGGTATTTTGCTCAAAAATGACCAAATTTGAAATTGATTGATTTTGATTGCAGATTGAAAAGTGATGAAAATGAGCGATTTTTGGCCAAAAAGTAAGGCTATAGCCTTGGTATTTTGCTCAAAAATGACCAAATTTGAAATTGATTGATTTTGATTGCAGATTGAAAAGTGATGAAAATGAGCGATTTTTGGCCAAAAAGTAAGGCTATAGCCTTGGTATTTTGCTCAAAAATGACCAAATTTGAAATTGATTGATTTTGATTGCAGATTGAAAAGTGATGAAAATGAGCGATTTTTGGCCAAAAAGTAAGGCTATAGCCTTGGTATTTTGCTCAAAAATGACCAAATTTGAAATTGATTGATTTTGATTGCAGATTGAAAAGTGATGAAAATGAGCGATTTTTGGCCAAAAAGTAAGGCTATAGCCTTGGTATTTTGCTCAAAAATGACCAAATTTGAAATTGATTGATTTTGATTGCAGATTGAAAAGTGATGAAAATGAGCGATTTTTGGCCAAAAAGTAAGGCTATAGCCTTGGTATTTTGCTCAAAAATGACCAAATTTGAAATTGATTGATTTTGATTGCAGATTGAAAAGTGATGAAAATGAGCGATTATTGGCCAAAAAGTAAGGCTATAGCCTTGGTATTTTGCTCAAAAATGACCAAATTTGAAATTGATTGATTTTGATTGCAGATTGAAAAGTGATGAAAATGAGCGATTTTTGGCCAAAAAGTAAGGCTATAGCCTTGGTATTTTGCTCAAAAATGACCAAATTTGAAATTGATTGATTTTGATTGCAGATTGAAAAGTGATGAAAATGAGCGATTTTTGGCCAAAAAGTAAGGCTATAGCCTTGGTATTTTGCTCAAAAATGACCAAATTTGAAATTGATTGATTTTGATTGCAGATTGAAAAGTGATGAAAATGAGCGATTTTTGGCCAAAAAGTAAGGCTATAGCCTTGGTATTTTGCTCAAAAATGACCAAATTTGAAATTGATTGATTTTGATTGCAGATTGAAAAGTGATGAAAATGAGCGATTTTTGGCCAAAAAGTAAGGCTATAGCCTTGGTATTTTGCTCAAAAATGACCAAATTTGAAATTGATTGATTTTGATTGCAGATTGAAAAGTGATGAAAATGAGCGATTTTTGGCCAAAAAGTAAGGCTATAGCCTTGGTATTTTGCTCAAAAATGACCAAATTTGAAATTGATTGATTTTGATTGCAGATTGAAAAGTGATGAAAATGAGCGATTTTTGGCCAAAAAGTAAGGCTATAGCCTTGGTATTTTGCTCAAAAATGACCAAATTTGAAATTGATTGATTTTGATTGCAGATTGAAAAGTGATGAAAATGAGCGATTTTTGGCCAAAAAGTAAGGCTATAGCCTTGGTATTTTGCTCAAAAATGACCAAATTTGAAATTGATTGATTTTGATTGCAGATTGAAAAGTGATGAAAATGAGCGATTTTTGGCCAAAAAGTAAGGCTATAGCCTTGGTATTTTGCTCAAAAATGACCAAATTTGAAATTGATTGATTTTGATTGCAGATTGAAAAGTGATGAAAATGAGCGATTTTTGGCCAAAAAGTAAGGCTATAGCCTTGGTATTTTGCTCAAAAATGACCAAATTTGAAATTGATTGATTTTGATTGCAGATTGAAAAGTGATGAAAATGAGCGATTTTTGGCCAAAAAGTAAGGCTATAGCCTTGGTATTTTGCTCAAAAATGACCAAATTTGAAATTGATTGATTTTGATTGCAGATTGAAAAGTGATGAAAATGAGCGATTTTTGGCCAAAAAGTAAGGCTATAGCCTTGGTATTTTGCTCAAAAATGACCAAATTTGAAATTGATTGATTTTGATTGCAGATTGAAAAGTGATGAAAATGAGCGATTTTTGGCCAAAAAGTAAGGCTATAGCCTTGGTATTTTGCTCAAAAATGACCAAATTTGAAATTGATTGATTTTGATTGCAGATTGAAAAGTGATGAAAATGAGCGATTTTTGGCCAAAAAGTAAGGCTATAGCCTTGGTATTTTGCTCAAAAATGACCAAATTTGAAATTGATTGATTTTGATTGCAGATTGAAAAGTGATGAAAATGAGCGATTTTTGGCCAAAAAGTAAGGCTATAGCCTTGGTATTTTGCTCAAAAATGACCAAATTTGAAATTGATTGATTTTGATTGCAGATTGAAAAGTGATGAAAATGAGCGATTTTTGGCCAAAAAGTAAGGCTATAGCCTTGGTATTTTGCTCAAAAATGACCAAATTTGAAATTGATTGATTTTGATTGCAGATTGAAAAGTGATGAAAATGAGCGATTTTTGGCCAAAAAGTAAGGCTATAGCCTTGGTATTTTGCTCAAAAATGACCAAATTTGAAATTGATTGATTTTGATTGCAGATTGAAAAGTGATGAAAATGAGCGATTTTTGGCCAAAAAGTAAGGCTATAGCCTTGGTATTTTGCTCAAAAATGACCAAATTTGAAATTGATTGATTTTGATTGCAGATTGAAAAGTGATGAAAATGAGCGATTTTTGGCCAAAAAGTAAGGCTATAGCCTTGGTATTTTGCTCAAAAATGACCAAATTTGAAATTGATTGATTTTGATTGCAGATTGAAAAGTGATGAAAATGAGCGATTTTTGGCCAAAAAGTAAGGCTATAGCCTTGGTATTTTGCTCAAAAATGACCAAATTTGAAATTGATTGATTTTGATTGCAGATTGAAAAGTGATGAAAATGAGCGATTTTTGGCCAAAAAGTAAGGCTATAGCCTTGGTATTTTGCTCAAAAATGACCAAATTTGAAATTGATTGATTTTGATTGCAGATTGAAAAGTGATGAAAATGAGCGATTTTTGGCCAAAAAGTAAGGCTATAGCCTTGGTATTTTGCTCAAAAATGACCAAATTTGAAATTGATTGATTTTGATTGCAGATTGAAAAGTGATGAAAATGAGCGATTTTTGGCCAAAAAGTAAGGCTATAGCCTTGGTAGTTTGCTCAAAAATGACCAAATTTGAAATTGATTGATTTTGATTGCAGATTGAAAAGTGATGAAAATGAGCGATGTTTGGCCAAAAAGTAAGGCTATAGCCTTGGTATTTTGCTCAAAAATGACCAAATTTGAAATTGATTGATTTTGATTGCAGATTGAAAAGTGATGAAAATGAGCGATTTTTGGCCAAAAAGTAAGGCTATAGCCTTGGTATTTTGCTCAAAAATGACCAAATTTGAAATTGATTGATTTTGATTGCAGATTGAAAAGTGATGAAAATGAGCGATTTTTGGCCAAAAAGTAAGGCTATAGCCTTGGTATTTTGCTCAAAAATGACCAAATTTGAAATTGATTGATTTTGATTGCAGATTGAAAAGTGATGAAAATGAGCGATTTTTGGCCAAAAAGTAAGGCTATAGCCTTGGTAGTTTGCTCAAAAATGACCAAATTTGAAATTGATTGATTTTGATTGCAGATTGAAAAGTGATGAAAATGAGCGATTTTTGGCCAAAAAGTAAGGCTATAGCCTTGGTATTTTGCTCAAAAATGACCAAATTTGAAATTGATTGATTTTGATTGCAGATTGAAAAGTGATGAAAATGAGCGATTTTTGGCCAAAAAGTAAGGCTATAGCCTTGGTATTTTGCTCAAAAATGACCAAATTTGAAATTGATTGATTTTGATTGCAGATTGAAAAGTGATGAAAATGAGCGATTTTTGGCCAAAAAGTAAGGCTATAGCCTTGGTATTTTGCTCAAAAATGACCAAATTTGAAATTGATTGATTTTGATTGCAGATTGAAAAGTGATGAAAATGAGCGATTTTTGGCCAAAAAGTAAGGCTATAGCCTTGGTATTTTGCTCAAAAATGACCAAATTTGAAATTGATTGATTTTGATTGCAGATTGAAAAGTGATGAAAATGAGCGATTTTTGGCCAAAAAGTAAGGCTATAGCCTTGGTATTTTGCTCAAAAATGACCAAATTTGAAATTGATTGATTTTGATTGCAGATTGAAAAGTGATGAAAATGAGCGATTTTTGGCCAAAAAGTAAGGCTATAGCCTTGGTATTTTGCTCAAAAATGACCAAATTTGAAATTGATTGATTTTGATTGCAGATTGAAAAGTGATGAAAATGAGCGATTTTTGGCCAAAAAGTAAGGCTATAGCCTTGGTATTTTGCTCAAAAATGACCAAATTTGAAATTGATTGATTTTGATTGCAGATTGAAAAGTGATGAAAATGAGCGATTTTTGGCCAAAAAGTAAGGCTATAGCCTTGGTATTTTGCTCAAAAATGACCAAATTTGAAATTGATTGATTTTGATTGCAGATTGAAAAGTGATGAAAATGAGCGATTTTTGGCCAAAAAGTAAGGCTATAGCCTTGGTATTTTGCTCAAAAATGACCAAATTTGAAATTGATTGATTTTGATTGCAGATTGAAAAGTGATGAAAATGAATGATTTTTGGCCAAAAAGTAAGGCTATAGCCTTGGTATTTTGCTCAAAAATGACCAAATTTGAAATTAAGGCTATATCTTGAATCATTATGGTGGAAACGAGTGAGTTTTGTACAAAAAGGAGAAGCAGTGTGCTTGTGTTTGGAATGATGAATAAGTTTAATAGTAACTTAGGTCTACTACAGATTGATGGTATTAACAGTGATTTTATTTTTATGTATAAATGTCGAAAGGTAAGGCAAGAAGGGTTGGTACACTGATATATCAGCACAGAGCAAGAAATGTATTGATTGTTTATAATTGCATTTATGTACACGCGGTAAATGTTTTTTGCTGTCTGTCTGTGAATGAAATTCATGACTGTTCACACAATGTTTAGTATAGACATCTTCAAAAGTTCCTCATGAAGGTTCACCTTTACTGAGAGACACTGGACCATGAGATCCTAGGAAAGGTGTACAGTCAGCCCTTTCTGCTGTGGAGCTTTTTTATTTCGAACCGCAGGTCATTCTTTGCTCTTGTCAGTGCAGGAATGGTTTGCAGAACAGCTTGGATGACTATAACACCGTTTTCTCCCAGGTGGAGAAGATTCAATGGACTCTCTATGATAATCCAACAGAGCACTATTAGGTCTTCGAATTTGCTCCATATCACTTGTACAGTTTATTACATTATGCTTCAGTGAACATAAAGTTGAACCAGCACTATTTTCCATAGAAGTTAGGCTCTGCTGCTCCCCCATAGCCACAGAAGAGCTGAAATTTGCTACTTGAGTTGAAACATGTCGCCTTCTATACGTGTCATCTACCTTGGATGCTGAATTAAGCGGAATGCCAATGCAATGACTAGTATTTTCTCGGGGTTTTGATTTAGCATACTTAACAAGTGGTTTGTTTAGTTTCCCAGCATGAAGCACAGGCTCTTTAATCAATATGACATTTTTGCTACTATAGACAACAAACGAATCTTCACTAAAGTCTTTCGATTGTATATCGCTTTGGCCATCTCTCTCCTTGTTTTCGCAGATTCCCATTTCATTGACTGCTTCGTGATAATTGGGGCCTAGCCTTGCTTCATTTAACTGTTCCTCAACGTCACATCTAACATTCTCAGAAGGTTGGAATGACTCCTTATTGTTCTGAACCATCGATGCTTTCGCCGTTCTGTGTTCTCCATTTACTAAACTTCTACATCTCCCGTTTAAGTCATAGTGGAACTTATTTTGCTCAATTCCCATGCGCATACCATTGGAATAGGGTAATATACCTCCTTCGTAGTAGCTGGAAAGTAAGCAAAATTTACCTAGAATAATAATGCAATTGACCCACCACAATTCTATTTGGATATGCACCCGCAAAATCATATTAAGCAAAATGGCCTAAGTCATCGCAAAAACTCTTCTAGAGAAACAAGATTCTGCACCTGACGAAATTTAATTCATTCCGTAGGCTATAGTTTATATGAATATGGCTAATAAATATAATACAATCAAATAAATATTGCATAATACATTATCAATGTAAGAATGATGTCAATTATGACTTGGTGAAAATGAAGAAAGCAAGATGAATATAAAAAGTAAATTTTTGCTAGAGATAAAGTAACTAGCTTATTATATATGAGAAAACTACATGTTGTATGAGAATCTGAATGAATCTGTGAATAAGAAAATTGAGCAAATTGAGCAAATGTGATACCACTGAAGGCAAATTCCCGTCTGAGTAGCCCTTGTAACCAATTTTGTTTTTCTTAAATTCGAGCCATTGTTAAAAAGATGTGAGCTTTGTGCCATAGCTTGCTTTAACAGAAACAGCTCATCAACCAAGGCCCTAGGGCAATATAGAATTAGAAAATCTACGAATCTGCAACCTGGAATGGCAATGGCATTAAAATGATGATGATGATGATGATGATTATGATGATGATGATGATGATGATGATGATGATGATGATGATGATGATGATGATGATGATGATGATGATGATGATGGTGATAATGATGATGATTCTGATGATGATGGTGATGATGATGATGATGATGATGATGATGATGATGATGGTGATGATGATGATGATGATGATGATGGTGGTGATGATGATGATAATAATAATGGTGATAATGATGATGATTGTGATGATGCTGATGATGATGATTCTGATGATGATGATTCTGATGATGATGATGATGATGATGATGATGATGATAATGATGATGATGGTGATGATCGAGATGATGGCTGAGGTGATGATTCATCATTCATGATAGTTATCAATCATTAGGCCTACTGATGATGACTGCTGATGATGGTGATGAATAAAGATATGATTAAGACGGGGAATTCAATGTGAATACAGTTTGTCAACAATCTTGATTTGATCCACTTCAATCGGTAGAATCGTATACATACACCTCTATCTGCGCAATTTACATATTTCAAACTATTTTCACAGCAGATATGAGAGGTGCCTCTAAAATGAACTTAAACTTTTGCGAAATTCTGGCTTTGGAATTATGTAAATTAAGTAATTTTTCCAAGTAACAAAGGGCTTTGCATAACAATTCAAAATTTCCGGGGCATGGCAGAAGTGTAGAGTTAAATTTTGTATGCTCTTCCATAAGCCTCAGTTCATTCAACATCAATATTCCAAATCTCACGTCATCTCACAGCACGAGTTATAGTCACGTGATAATAAACGTGTCACAATAGAGTCAGGTTATACAATGTCACACTTTGAAGTGGGAAGGACATGGCAAAAACAAAATGTTGACCATGACGAGGCAACACCTTTCATAGCTTCAGAAGAATTCTAGAAGAACGAACACCTTGTGCCTCTAAAGATTAATGACTCTCAAAGGCTAATCAAAACGTTTCTTCTATAAGTTGCATACTTTATCATTTTCTCAGAGGAAGTTTCTCATTTTGCGCCATGTCTGTAAGTCCAGATAAAGATTTGGGGATCAAAGATGCTACTCATACCTCAGTAGTCGTTGAGATAATTGCTAATTTGCTTCAAAGAGATTGCATCTCCTACTACAATGCCTGCCAAAAGTATTGGAACACTAGCCATGATTTAAGCTATAAACGAGCTATAGCATCCCCTCTCCCTTCAAACAGTGTTGCTTGAAGCAAATATGAATAACCCCACTGGTACAATTGATGCATGTGTACAATGCTACAGGTCTCACCTATCCACACAACATTGCTTGAGGGGAGGGGGTTTACACGTTAACTGCTATGACGGAAAAGTGACAGGAGACAAAAATTCAAAAATATGTGCAGGTGTTCCATATAATTTAGGCAGGCATTGTAGATATTGTATGACGGGAGAAAACGTCAAGTATACCGTGTTGTTAACAAGGAATAAAGAGCTGCATTCACCATAGAACGCTCAATTTTCTGTGCTCTTTATTTGCATAATGCAGCATAATCTGGCAAATTCATCTGCAATGAATTCGCCACCCTGGTGACGATTTATGATGATGAAGATTGATTAACGATAATCATAACTATCGTAATCATGATTAGCATTGATACGTTTGTAAGGAACTAGTTATTGAAATCACAATATTCTTACCTCATTCTTGTCTCCATGTGTGCAATCTTCTGCTTTAACTCTCCGTTCTCTTGATCACTGCTGCGCACCCTTGTCGAAAGAACATACAACACACGAGTCTTTATCGAGAATCAAATTTATAGACCAAGAAAAACATTTGGCTAAATTGACAAAAACAAACACTACGCAAAAACTATTACCATTGATAAAGGTTTTTTGCTGTGACACGTAGGCCTTGCTACTTCAGTCAGTGTCTACTTCGGCCCTAAGAAAAATATTGTGACTTAAAGGCAGACAAAATCAAATAACACTGCAAACTCGACTTTATCGAAGGCCTTTATTGAAGCTCCCTTTCTATGGGACCCTTAAAAGTTCTCTTCTAATTCGTTGCTTTCCACAAGTCCTTTCTAAAAGGCCCCATTTAAATGTCCTATTTAAATACCTCTCTATAGGTCCCCAATTCATAAGAACGTTAAAGTTCAATTTCTGCATCCCTTAGAATAGATCCACTATAATTGGTCCTGTTTGTAGGCATACTTAGTTCTTTGCAAAACTCCCTACCTATGTTCCAGATTGTCTATGTATTCCTTTTTACGTCGACGACTCTCTTGTGCAGAGATCTACAATATAAAGAGACAATGTGTATTAAACACAGATAAACAAGCAGATGTAATTTATCTTAAGCTGTCTCAGTAAACGCGTGAGAAATTGAAATACTCTATTACGAGTTAACAAGCCAAGTTTAATTTCGAAGTTCTCAATGTTTTCAGTTTACCTTATTTTTAACTCGTCTTCGAAGTCTCTTTAGTTCTTTCTCTTGCATCTAAAAAGTTTAAAACAAATCATAGCCGCTGTTGCCAATCATTCTTCGTAGGATGAGGAAGTATTTTGTTCAATTTTTATGAGTTGTTATTTATCCACAATCATTCACCATACGACGAGGGTGCATGGCAACCGTGATTAAACCATGGCAAATAATGATAATAGTGAGTTCTAGCAATACCAAAATTGCCTGAAGTGTGATGATTTTAACAGGATATGGTTCTTTGTCATAGCGATAATTTCATAAGAGCTAATGTGTTTCGAATTGAAATAAAACGAAAACATGCTGATGAAACACAAACGAATGAACCAAAAGTATCTATGAAATGATATCAAAGTAGGAACACTATGATACAGAATTGACTTTGACAAATATGGCCATTCTTCACAACTTCCTCCAGTATTTTTTGCTGGTTATCTATACGGCTAGTCAGCTCCGCCATATTGATACCGGGTACGTCATCTGCTATTTGCAAAATATATCATTAGAATTTAATCTCTACTTTTTGACATTCCCATTTCTGCCGTTCCCATATTCTGGTATTACTTTAAAAAGTTACACCTATCAGATGACTGAAACCACAAATTGAAAGTATGACAAATAGGACCTAGCTTCCAGTTCCATGCCGAAGGATGCCAGCTACTAGAGAGGAAGAAGTTAAAAAATTTGTCAGTTTTGTTGGTTCCCACTGTTTCACTTTCTGAAAAGACAACCTTACGTTTTAAGCAATAATCGAGACATGCTCAAATAGTCTGAGTTTCACCAAAAACCAAGAGTATGCCTTTACTTTTTGAGCCTAAATCGAGTCATACTCAAGTTATTCAAGAGTTTCACAAGAAACCCAAGGCAAAAACCTTTGCTATATGTGACCAAATCGTTATTCTTATTTGTACATAAGTAAAAAAAACTATGCAAATTTACTAGGTGAGCATGATGTTGGAGTTTACTACTTGCTAGAAGTCTGCAAATCCTTAAGCTGGAGCAAACCCCGCGCTCTGGAAGGACCTCTTTGAATGTGAACCTCTAAATTACAATCTCAGGGGGTAAAGTATCTCGTCCAAATATCAAACAGATCGAGATCCAGAAAGAAAAATACGGGAATAATTCATTAAAATTTCTAAGAAGCATACTTTGGGACACCCTCACTGGCAAAGCAAAATACGTCAAGGCGGAATGTTGCTGTTTAATATGTAGATAAAAGAGATTGTAAGTAGTTTAGACCAGTTGGCCTGCGCTAGTTTATTGAACTGTCTCTTTTTGGCTGAAGATAAATAAACATATATAACTATAGCTGTTCTGTCCTGACTCACACTCTGGTACCACCTTAACGTTGACAATAATCGCCCCAAAAGCAGCATACACAGGTTGAAATCGTTTCGATCAATACCTTGGCAATTGGCATTCCATAAGATTGGGCGATTTTGTCAAATTCCATATATTCCACCGAATGGTTTTGATCCTCATCGCCGTTAACATACACCATCTCGCTCGACTGCTTGGCTGTCCTGGACACCATCATTTACAAGATGCTCATGACGAATCCCGTTGACTTCAAGAGCCGCAATGGACTTGTGCACAGGATGAATTCAACTGAATGAAATATAGGAAGAATGAAATAAAGCAATGGAAACTACAAAACAATGCAATTCATTGCAAGACAATTAAATATATTTAAACCATTTCAACTTGTGGATGATTGAACTTGCATGCACCTCCGCATGCGACTTAGCGCGAATAATAAAAGCGGAAAGTTGTTTTCCATTTTTCGATTGGCGTGCAAGTGAGCACGTAGGCCAAGTCCCTCTCATGTCACGGGGAAATTAGCTTGCAAACTAGGACAAAGTAACTGACTAGAAATTACAGTATACAACTTAATACACAGATAAAAGACCATAAATATGAGAACATATCTTATTCTATAAATCTTTGATTTTGGAATAGGTAGTTCCAAAAAGATGCGGATGCAAAACGACGTGGCAACGAGCAATGCAAACAATTTGAATGTCTTTTCAAATTGGCTTATTCGCAGCAAGGCCCCCACAGTAAGGCCACACACAAAGATGTGCAGATATGCCAATTATCGGTCATGTATTCTGCAGATAACAGCTATATTTATACTACCGTGCTCGCGCTTCCTTGCAGCAATAATGGTTGCAAGTGGGACATGGTGCAATTGAAGCCTGATGCACGCGTATCGTCGAGATCGAGAATCATTGACTGCCTGTTATCATGAAATTTCATATTCGTACCACTAACATTGAACATAATTGCAACTGTGCCCCTTGTACTCTTATGCATGCCCCTAAATTAATATTACACTTTTCACCAATTTCAAAATTTTTATCTAATCTTTTTATCTAAAAACACATCAACACATACACACAAACACACAACACAAACACAAACACACACACACAAACACACAAACACAAACACACACACACAAACACACAAACACAAACACACACCATTAAACAACACGATTCTATTGTACAGTACACAATTTTACCTTAAGTTACCTCTACTCCAAAGCAGAGGCTTCCATCGTCAAAGGGAGACGGAATTTGGACATTCAACGATTTAATTTGATGAATTCTATTATGCAAAAATAAGAAAAAAGAGCGATGAAAAAGTAGGTCACAGAGAATATCTTTCAGGAGCAAGTTAGAATTCTCAAAGACGAAGATATGATTCGAGAAATCCTAGTCTATTCCCATAAAGGATAGATGAGAATTAAACTATGTTTGAGCACCAGTCTGAAAAACTGCTAGATTCTTGCTCACTTTACCGTTTATAAGAAGCTACGGTATTCTATGAAATTCTATACACTATCTATTCTTTATATCTATTCTATATATCTATTCTTTATATCTATTCTTTATATCTATTCTTTATATCTATTCTTTATATCTATTCTTTATATAGAGCAATATAACAAAAATGTTACATGCTAAAACTCTAATACATAAACATAAAGCAACCCCTTGATCTGCTAGATGCACCTCAAATGAGAAAGTGAAATAGAAGAAGCATTCATTGCAAGAAGCATTCATTGCAAGTGTTTGGAATCTTTAAAGTCAAAGGGAACAAATTTCTCTGCTTTGCAAATCTTTTCAGTGTAATATAAAGAAGACAACAGGACGCAATATAGAGAGCGTGCAACTTAGCATTTGTAGACATAAGCTCACAATAGGCTTGGGCAAGATAGGTTGATAGAATAGAATAGGAATAGAGTAGAATGCAATGAAAAGGGTGGGGTGGGATTGCAAGCTAAAGATTCATTAGCTAGAGAAGAATGAATCAACTAACTAACGCATAATGCTTTGAATAACATAAGGAAATTATAATCATAAAACGAAGATGAAAGGCTGTTGTTGCTGATGATGATGGGCTGCATGATACAAGTAAGATAGCAACTATAAATCGGCTTCAAATCAGGCAGTTTGTTGGTCAAAGGGTACAGATAAGATGAAACTAATTATAGAATTTGAAAGTGAAATATTTGGAGATGAAACAAGCATTTTTCTTAGAGTAATCTGTGTTTTGAGCAACAAAAGGAACTGGCAGAGAGTTGATATTTCCTAACAGCTGTTGCTGCAAGAGTAGAAAGAATGAATTATGCTGTCATCTAACAGTATATCCATTAAGGAGAACTGAGTGCATGCTTTAAATCAAACAAATCGAATTCTATGTTTGACAAATAATGACTGTGTCTACATCACGGAAAGCAAATTTCAGAAATATTTCAATCCATAAAAATAGCGTTCTATTTGATAATTAAATGTAAAACTCGGCAACCTTCCTATGAGATTTTCATTCCACCATAACAGCATAAGATATGACGCATGTACAAGCAATTCAAAGATGTATGTTAGTAAAAAGGAGGTCTTCTTTTTCTATTTTCGAGGATGCAAGTAGAAGACATTGAAATGAAGCAATGCAAACATGGGATGTCAAACTATGAGAAAACGCAACTAAACTCAACTAACGGTAGTAGTCTCATTTGAGTGTGAATCATAAATCCACATAAATGTCTACATTAATGAAATATAGAAATTACCAGAAAAGTTCTCAAAGTTTCTGGATTAACTCCATAGTGATTTAATACTTCTAAAGCTATCTGTTAGCAAAGAAATCTCCCGTTTTCGAGCGATTTGATACTAACAAAGTTATGAAATGTGCTCATATCATTCTTCATATGTTATTCATTGCACACAAACTACGTGGTGTCTAAAGGCTAAACCCATAATAATAATAATAATAACAATTAGGAAAACTTTCAAGATAAAATCGACATTAAATACATACAATCTAAGAGCTTAAAGATACGCTGATCAGACCAAATTACTCTCTATATTATAGGCATAGTATGGTTGTTTACACAAGGGTGTTTCTAACCGTGACTATAATGTTTCTAAATTTCATTCCATGAATATAATATTGCCATCTACCAATGCAAATCTGGCAACAAGGTCATTTGTATCTGGCTGGCTTTTTAAAGAAATAACGTAAGATACGTTCATACCAATAACAAAATAACAAAAAAAGAAAACAAAAACAATATAACGGACAAGAATGTTAATAGCTTAGTAGCTTTGGATCACGCTATTGTTTGCTTCTCATAAAAAATATGTAATAAGTCGTTTGCAAAACTATAGTAGATAATTTAGCAATGGTAAAGTTTAGCTGCTGTCTGAGGATACCATGTTCATTACACATTTGGAAAAAAGAGCTTGATAAAGAGCCAAATATCCCAAGACAGCTGATGCAGAGATTAATAAATTCAATCCTATTATAGTCTTTTGCCAGATCTACTAAGAGTGAACTCTTATAGAATATGATAATTATAATTATTATTGTCATAATAATAGGCTACCATTTCTTTTTAGGGATCTCTCAGCTCTATAAACTTTGAACATCCTTCAACGTCAATCTTACCCACGTGTACTTGTGGTAATGATTACCATAAGATTTTAACTCAACTTAATGTACCTCTAGCTTTCACTTCTTAGGATTCTCAACATCATATTTCTTAAACTCTAAATACCAAATCTTACAATTACCCTTCCTCCCCCTATAAAAGCTTCTACGCTATTCTTTGCAAGCTTTCGTTGCCCATGTGCATGCTCTCCTTGATCTCCTACTACATCCTTCCAGCCCCAATACCTAAACTTTGTAGCCCAAGGTCCAGATCTGTGCAAAAAGCAAAACGATTGCAATAGTGCTTAACTGAGCGAGGATACAAGGATATCCTGCTATATCTTCTACATGAAACTCCTTGCAGAACAATTCAGAACATGAAAAAATGCTTTCTAACCATACCATATGCTGTTATCGCACGCGAGAATTCCTCCAGTTGCAGAAATGGAAGCAAGACCTAAATATGTTCGCGATCTTTCAACCGTTTTGATTCGATTATGTATGCATGTATATATAAATATACATATATATATATATATACATACATATACACACACACACACAAATATATATATTTATATATATATTTATATTGTTGTATCTATACAGGACTGTCTAGTAGTGATAACTGCTATTGTCATCGATTCTAAGTTAGAATATCACTGTTAAAATTTGGCCTCAAAGTTCTCTACATCTTATCTTCATTCTGCTATTAGCGTACTTAACAAAACTATCTTCATTGTCATAGATCTTTATATATTTTATCACATAACTCTAATTAACTTATGAACCAATTCGTGCAATTGGCGGCCCATTTGCAAATACAATCAAATGCCAACATTACTTCTCGAGAAGCTAAAACACCTCTTTTCCACGATCCAGGTGGTTTATACGCTCTAAATCATAAAATTTTCTCACTTCTGCCTATCTTATGGCTATCGGCTATCTGATGAAAAAACCAACATCAATACCTTACTACATCTCTTCAAATTCGTACAAAGCATATTTCAAAGCGCAGGATTTCCACAAACTTAAATCACATTTTACTACAAAAGGAGAATAAGTTTTACATCAACTTACGAAGCAATCGAAAATCCTATCGACAGACGTCAATTGCTAAAGAAGAACTGTTTGCAGATGCCTTTCCATGTCCTTGGCTTCGTGGTAGGTAGCTATGAATCGGCCACGTTACCCTCCCCTTTTGTTCCACAGTTAGCAGTTCTCCACATAACAATGCCTCTTTCGCAATGGTCCAGAACTGGTATTGAACTGAATTTCACAACATCTAAACGCTACGCACTGAAAAATCCGGACACATTCTATGAAAGATTTCGTAAAGGTCTAGACATGCTGCTTGAAGAACAATGATTTGGATGGATGTTCATCTTTGTAGTGTATCCAGCTCATGCGACATACACGAGAATCAGAAGGACCACACAGGAAACCTAAATTTATTCCAAAGGAAGGGAGAATGAGCTCGGAGAAGGGGGATTATCTCTGGGAAGGGGGCTATGCAGATGAAATCATACCAAACTCCGAGTAGCAATAGCCTAGAAATAGTAAGTTCTTACATAGCTGTCACCTCGCGAAACAACAAAAAATTTGCATATAGTTCAGTCTAATCGAAAGACCTGGGAAGAGGAGAGGGAAGAGGTAAAAATGTCCTATAGTTTACGTATCAATAGTTCAACTAAAAATGACAAAATATGACAAAATACAATAAAACATGATAATATATGATAAAATATGATAAAATATAATAAAACATGATAATATATGATAAAATATGATAAAATATGACAAACATAATAAAACACCATAAAACACGATAGAATAGTCAAGAAGCTTCACAAATGTGAAATCGTGAGCTGTCTATTTGATATCTATGTTCCCTTGAGATAAAATAGAAGTCATAATTCACCACTTGAATTCCCACGACACGACACACTGAATTTTCACAAAGCATTGAAGGCAAAAGTCCCTGCTTCCTACTGTGTATGATCCTGTTCGAGAGCACACCACACCAAACCACATCATAAAACATCACACAACAGTATCAATTCAAAAAAAATGGAATTCACAATGAATTCATATTACACCACACAACACTACACTGCTCAAAATGGAACAAATTCTATACACAACTATACGTTACATCATACTATACACCACAAACACAATATCACAAACACAACACACGCGAAACAGACATAACACACAGATCACAATAAGAAAGCTGAGAGCAAAGCATCAAACAAGTTAACAGTAAAAAATCATAAAATATCACATTAAAAACTGTAGAGCTTATCTTTTGGATTGCTATTTCCCATTTCAGGATTAGCAATACGAGATTGATGAAAGTTACTACGTCGATTGATATCTATCTATATTGCACTACAGCTATGCACTGCTGCTCCATAAAACCATTTTTTTTCTGAGTTTCCCGAATTGGGTTTCTAACCAACTGAGAAGGTGTAGCCCTTCAACTCCTCCCCACCTCCTACGCATATGACAATGACCAAAGTCAATAACAACCAAAAAAGTCTCCCTTTCTCTCATTATTTGAAATATCTGCGTTTCGCAACCCCTACGCAAAATGTCCGTCTGCCCATGAAATAAATCTAATGATGTTAATTACCAGGAAGGGTGTTTACGAACATGTTCCTCATATGCCATAACCATTGATAATCTTATTGTCAGGTTGTAGCAAGGGACAGTCTAGTTTTTCACAAGATTACAATTCAAATGGTGGTATCCAAGTCGTATCGTATCGTATCAGGATCCAAAACAGAGAAAGAGGACCACCACGAGATTACATGTCTTTGTCATCCTTGGATATATGCTCTCAATGGAGAGTAATTAAATTTCTCACACAAAAAGACCACTTTATAAGAGTGCATTACTTTGTTATGCGAGCAATCACTTTTATAAATGAAATGCTGCAGGCATTACTAGCACATCAATTAAGGATTACGATAATCTACGCTTTACCAAACGTGCAACACAATCATCACTCACTCACATTTAACGAATCACCCATAGTGGTCATATCCCGTAAATTGATGACAAAGTTGATGATCTCATAATGGTTCTATCAGATATATATGAGTTGAAATTTCTACTTATCACATAAACCGCCTAGAGCATCATGACAAAAGTATGATTAATTATTACCTGTTTGAATCATATACTACTTCTGTAATTAGCCAGTGTCTGGACAGGCAACCTTGGTTATATTTCCTGAAGAGGAAAAATCACAAGCGAGTATAAAGGCTCGAAGAATTCATGGCTCAATTTCGAGGATGACATGGCATAAACATTGAGCGGTGATGTTTGTGCCTTGTTGCTAATAAATATGCAACGGTTGATCGACCGGGTTAAACTTGTTATCGAAGATCAAACAACTTCAACAGGTTACTCAAATGTGTAGAAGGATGTTGGTGTGCTATGGTAGGACTGTGCTAATATCCGCGGTAGTTCTATTGAGCCAATGTCATTTTCTCTGGTCATTGTCGTTTTTCCTTAACCTAAAATTATTATCTCTGCATACATCCACATCACCAATTAAGTCATACCATGATCACAATTTACAGAAAGCATCTCAAAAATTCCTACTTTGAAATCATCTTCACTAATAAATGACAGATACCCTAGGACGATAGGAGAAGATCTGCATTTTCTTGAAAGCAAAGCACTTTTCAGGCAAAACAGTCTTGTAGGAATTTGCTATATGGAAGTGTATGCTGTGTGTAGGAAAGGTACCACGTGATAAATAAATGTCTTTCAAACAAGCCCGTAGCATTCAGACAATCGAGGCCTAAATGGGATTATAGCTCGTTGTGATGAGAGGCCTAGGACCTAAGCAACATCAACCCACAGAAGGGTTAGATCTTCTCTTCAAAGGGAGCTAGACAATTACTGGTCGCGTATACAGTACTTTGAAGCGATGACAGACAATGGCCTATCGTTATGTGTAGTCAAATCGCTATAGAACAATAGAACGACCTGAAGCAAGATTCGACTAAGAACTGGTGGCAGATGTTTTGTAGACGGGTTGAATGAGGAGGATAATGCTCTCATTTATATGCAAATGGGACGAAATTGCGCTTAATGTCAGCATTTGAAGCGCATTAGCATATGCTTGAAAATGAAAACGGCTGAGAATAGAAATCAAACTAGAAAAGAAAATGGAAGTGAAAACAAAAAGAGGAAATTCATTTCTGACTTACCTGTCAGAGTTCAAACCAATGAACAGCAATTTTCCTGTAAACTTTGTTTAGAAGAAGGTTAATGGCGTTGCAAAGGAATATATGATACATAAACATGGTTTGGTATTAGCTAACAAGAACGTTTCTTGTAATTTCTGCACTAATAGAGAAACGCCGCCACAAAGTAAGGAACAGAACAGGGAGGAAGAGGTTCCGAAGCTATGAAGCCTTTTCCGGCCTATGAAAAATGAAGTAAAGATTAACTACAAATTGTATTTCTCACACCAAATAAACTCAAAACAAAATTTACAGTTCCCACGGTAACCATTTGTTGTGCCGATAGGACGCAAAAGTCATAGTTAATGCAGCCTGTGAAAAATGACCAAGTCAGTTCAATGGCAGGCGACTAATTAGTGGGAAATCAGAAAGTAACGACATATGAAACGTTCATATTGAGGAAATCGAAAGAGCATTTTAGTACTGACAATGCATGCAATAAAGAAAAGAACATTCTAGCAGTACATGAGAAATGGTTCTCATAAAGGAAGTCAGAAGGCACGGATAGCCCCGCCACACACGGTGAGCACTTTGCTGAGCAAAATGGCAGTGCCATTATGGCACGATAGGCATCTTGCTAAGCGAAATTCTCTCAGTGTGTGGATGATTTTTGCTAAGGGATTAGTCATTTGTGGCTCTCAGAAATCTCTAACATTTAACCTCTGACGGACCGGTCAGAGTCAACCAAGAGGACCAACTGTGGACCGCGGCCCAAGTCTGAATTAAGGTATACTATATAATGACTGACTTGCCTGGATCTTCATTGAATTGATTGGATTGGGTTATATTGGGTTGGATTCCATGAGTTGAATCGCAGGTTGGCCTAAGCTGGGCCTAAACTAGGTAACTTTGTCAGTAATTTTGTCAGTAACTTTGTCAGTAACTTTGTCATATCACACTCAACTCCTAATTCTCAAATTTTTCCTAATTTGGAACCCTTTCTACGCAGCGAACTTCTGCAACATTTTTCATACGAAATGTTTGATAATCGTCAAATGAACTGAAGCAACAAATGCTTGCAAGTTTGGCCCTAGGGGTTAAACAGCTTCAGGTTTTTGCAACAAATGTCACACAAACAGATGTTTCCTAGTTTTTCCGTACCATTACACTTATGCTGCACTGATAAGAATTGAACTGGATCTTCCGTTAAATCAAACAGGATTTATCGTTTAATTAAATTGTCACTATAACTCTTCACATAGGCATCACGTGTACTCGAATTCTACTTTTACAAACATAAACCAGAGGAAGCCATAGAGCTTCCCCATTCACCTCAAACTCAATCAAAATTTGGTGGAAGGATCTTTGAAATTTGCAAACAAAAACGCTATCGGTAAGGGCCGCTAACACAGTTATCTGATTGGGTGTAGAAGTATCGCTGCTGTCCTCAAGTGTAAAAGTCTCACAAGAAAGAACAAAAAATGATACAATGAATGGCAACAACGTAATGCAAATATTTCCTTAGTGATACAAATTAACATTTAAATGAGTTAAATGACAGTAGCATAATTTCTTACTTTATGTCATGACACCCAGTGTGCATTCTTGTTTCAAATTTTGCAGGCCAAAAATCTTACAAGGGAACTGAAACCTAACGCCAATCCATGTTTGACTTTTGAAACCGGTTTTTGGATATTGGGTTTTGATGATGATGATGATTCTGATTATGATGATTCTGATGATGAGCACGATGATTCTGATGATGAGCACGATGATTCTGATGATAATGATAATGATGGTGGTAGTAATGATGATGATGATGATTCTGATGATGATGATTCTGATGATGATGATTCTGATGATGATGATTCTGATGATGATGATAATGATGATGATAGTGGTTGTAATGACGATGATGATAATGATGCTGATGATGATGATTCTGATGATAATGATGATGATGATGCTGATGCTGATGATAATAATAATGATGATTCTGACGATTCTGATGATGATGAAGATGATTCTGATGATAATGATAATGATGATGATGATGGTGGTAATGATGGTGATAATTCTGTCTTGCACAGAAAAAGTTCGTCGAAGTAGTCACGGAATTCTCTTCCTTGGCATGTCACTAACAAATTATCATGCTTTGAGATAAGATAACGAAGCATACGCAAAAATACATTCCACCTATATGAGTCCTTCAGCCATTCTAGTTTCCTAAATAGGTCACCGAGTCTCCTAACACTGAATGGATACAAATAAGGCACCTTAGATCTCACATATTGACTTCATTTACAAAAAGGTGAGACTTGGCTTTCATAGAGAGGTCCCTCAAAAAGTATAAGACTGCCTACTAGCAACTAAAAAAGGATTAAGACACCCTTTAAGCAAAGGAAAGCAAATGTGGATGGATTGTCAACAAGCTAGAAGATGAGTAAGACAAAATATAAATATTCCAAGCCGTCTAATATATACAACGAAATAATTGGAGTTAAACAACAATCCGGTATCCTATGACAACGCACCGTTTGTCTAAGTTCTGTAATTTATGGCGTTTCTAGAAGGAGTGTTACTCGAATTACAGATAAGGTGTTTATCGAAGTTAAGGCATTACTCAAAGAAAAACCTATGGCGCTACATGATAAATAAAATTTCTCAAAATATTAAACTGCAATACTTCTTGCATACAGAAAAATCGGTGCTGTAAAATATGCCCGGGAAGTTAAAGGACAGATGCCCGGGCAGTTAAAGGACAGAAGATAATTCCACTAGTTCAAATGATGGAGCTCAACATGTCCTATACAGCCCTTCATATTTCTTCCAGCCTTACAAAACAGAGTTCTACAAGATTTAGTCTATTCAAAATCGACTCATCTAATAAAAGAGTGAAAGATCAGATCTTTGATTACACAAATCAATAAGGGACTACAAAGTTGACAGTTGTCTGCAACCTTTTCTAAGACGAAATGTTTTAATCCCCCTCCCAGCTTGTTCGCAAATAAGCTTCAAGAGATCAGGTATTCCCTAGATTATGAAAGAATTGGAAAATATCAGCTCATGAAATACCCCATAATTGAGCATCTCATATTTATTCCTAAATTTGCTCTATCATGAAAATCAACTGTCCAATAACAAACTGTTCATTATACTCATCTCATTTTCAAAGCGCCATAATATGATATGATATGTCAACAGCTCTTATGCGTAAGTCGCTTCATCCGCTGGAAAAAAATGAACAAGATAGAACTTGGATTGCAACAACAATAAACTTCTAAAAGAACTTATACAAATCTCAGTGATATGTGCAATTTGATGGCAATTAAATCGGACTGTCTTTCAAAGTAAGATATTTGCACAAGCTTTAATCTAGTTGCAATATCCTATTAACTGGCTTCAATATACCTACAACATCTTATCAACATGTTGCAATCTAGCTGCAATACCTTATAAACATATTCAAATCTAGTTGCAATATCGTATCAACATGTTTCAATCTGGCTGCAATACCTTATAAACATATTCCAATCTAGTTCCCATATCGTATCAACATGATTCAATCTGGCTGCAATATCTTACCAATACAGACACATGTTTGATAAATTTTCTATCGCATTCATAAAAGGGTATTACTACCTGTCTTCTTCATTCTTTTATACTCTTTGGAAACTGATCTGGTCTACAATAAATATTTTAGAAACATTGTGTTCACTAGGGCCATTTAGCTGTTGGAAATAGCGAGGGTATATATTACAAAGTAAACTACATAGATGAAGGGATAGATGATATTTCAAAACAAACAAATAAAGAATTTTTTATCTACTAAATACAAAGAATCGATAATACGACAATAATAACGAATCAGAAAAATATGAATGAGCTACTAGATGAACCAAAAAAGGAACTACTGTAGTTAATGAATTGATAGCAAAATGAAACAATACAATGAATAAATAGATGCATAAGTAATTGACAACTATGTAAATGGATTGAAATGAATGAATAAAGGAATAAATGAATTAGTGCATGAATGAATGAATGAATGAATGAATGAATGAATGAATGAATGAATGAATGAATGAATGAATGGCAAAGCTAATAAATAAATCAACGCTGCAATAGTAAAGATTTGAATAATTAAGAACGGTCTACTGAATAACTCGCATTCATTCATCTTCAGATTTGAAACCAATACATAATCAGCAATCAGCGATCATTAATCATTAATCAATTATCAATAAAAAGAGAAAACCAAGCACAAAATTTCCCAGCTCTTCTATAGCTCTAGGAACGTGTGGTAGTTTTTTCCTTGTCACTAAAGTTCAAAATGGAATGTTCACTAGAATCAATTACATTGAACAGAAATTTGCAAAGATATCATCCTAGGGAGCTGAATGCATGACGTGCAATACCTATCGTTTCTAAAATCCAAGAAGGCAAATAAACTGGGATTTGTGTACGTTATTTTGATAATACCAAAGATTAACTAATAGCATACAGAGAAATCCCAGATGCAGTTTCAACTAATGGAAGCTCCCATAAATTTTTCAGCAAATTTGTCACTTTATGGAATATGGAGTTTATAAATGAGTCGGGGCAATAAAGTTTTCTAAACTATGAATGTTCATTGTTTATCTCAGCATCAAAGAGCATCTACAAAAATGTACACACCTTCCTTCTACTATGAAAAAGTGCATAGACACCAAAGACCAGAGCGATCAGAAACAGAAAAACAACGCCAAACGAATAACCTCTACTCTTCTTTTTAGTTGGATAATGTCTAAGTCTTGGAAAGTGCCTGATGAAGAGAACACAAAACTTAACACCGTGGCATATTCGCAAAGATAATTATTTGGAAATAGAAGTTGAATTGCAAAAAGACAAACGAAAACTTGGCTAAATACTATCTAATTGTACACTTTTTTTACTACAAGAAGCAAACTTTCTGTTGTCAGCTTTGTTTCCAAAAATTCTCCAACTTTCTAACAACACCAACACATTAGATGACACAACTGTGAGACTAGACATAGAACGTTCAGATTCTGTGAAGTCAAGTCGGGAGCTCAATGTTCTAAATGATTTCATAAATTCTTAAATTACCTATGAATAATCTTAAAGGGCTTTTTCCAATTTACTTTCAAAGCTCAGTTGTTTTAAATCTAAATTTAATTTATTTGCTCGCACTGCTCTCTCCTCACCAAAACACATCGACATCAAAACCAATTCTAAAGACCAAGGATCAACATTAAAGAAAATATTCCTTTGGTTAAAACTGTATAGAATACACTGAGTTTCCAAGGTAAACCAGTCTTCACCAGTGGCGGACTAAAGGACTTATGAGTGCGTGTACGTGTGTAGGGGGGGTGTAGCAAAAGAAACCTACTGACAGGTTTGAATAAGGCACTATAACTACCAACAAGATACCACAGATACCGAAAGCAATGATAATTATGCCGACTTTTTCCAATGAGTCAAAATATTACCGACGGCTTCCGCAAAAAGTGGGGCATTATACCCTCAATCCTTTACTTCGACATGCCCCTGGCCTTCACATGGGTCTGATTCTCACAGTATGGAAACAGCGGGAAACTCAAAACACTTAGAAATACATGCAGGCTTTAATAACTTTGATGAGCAGCGTTTTGACGTCATCCTAACAATATCATTATAATAAACAAAAAAGCACATTTTCTCTGATTAGATTCTTAACGCCACGATACTGTGTAAACAATTTGGCTATAATGAAATCTGACTACCTGGTCAATGTGGACTTCAAATCTCTAACGAACAACTCTCAGTACATCAAAAAACACTGCCTAGTTAGAGATTGCATGATAAACTAATTGCGGAAATACAGACTCAACTAAGGTTTGAGTGCTCAGTTTCAACTTTAAAGAAAATTTACAGAAGTTCACGAGATTACCAAAATCTTTAAGAAGCTAATACAATTTGTATAAATAAATAAGATATACAATACTTTTAAGTCACCTAAGAAGAGTGTAGCATCAATACAAGCCATGGACTTTACTGAAATTTCATGAAAACTTTAAGACATGCTTCCATAAACAAACAAAAACTCAAGAGAAACTATATTATTCATATATAATAACATATAACTCACCTTAACTTCGTTTTTTCAAAATTTCGTCTGCTTCCTGAAAACAAATCAAGACATACACGATAAATACCTAATTCAAATGGAAAATATCTGGGTACATGTAACATTGGTGGATACGACTGACTAGAATGCAAAGCAAGTCGTTATGAAATAGGTATACAACTTTGTGCCAGTCAACATCAACGGAAGCAAAGCTTTCATTAGGGGATTCTGTCAATATCAACTTGACGGTGATTTCAAGAGTCAATATCAGCTTGAAGATCTATCATGAAATAGTGAATTGAAGAGCTCCAAATCACCCCCTATCACATTCAACAAATATAGAGCGTTAGCTGTCCCTAAATATGGTAAAAGGGCTAATAACTAGTAGAGCAGTAAATAAAACTTACCTTTTGTATAGAAATCATTCGAATACTCATTTGGTACAATGCTCTCTTTGGCATCCTTATTTCCTTCTGGCAAGTGATCAATTCTTGCCCAGGTGCTCTTATCTTCCTTCCCATCATTCTCACCTTCATTCACTGTTTCTTTGCCTCCATCCAGGCTCTTTGTACCTTCACCCCCTTCATTCCCTACGCTTTCACCGTCCTTTTCACCTTCTCCCTTCTTTGGGCCTTCTCCTTCATCCTTTGTACTTGTACCGCCTTCTTTCTTTGTATCTTCATTATCTCCCTTCTTTGGGCCTTCTCCTTCATCCTTTGTACTTGCACCGCCTTCTTTCTTTGCATCTTCATTATCTCCCTTCTTTGGGCCTTCTCCTTCATCCTTTGTACTTCCACCGCCTTCTTTCTTTGCATCTTCATTATCTTCCTTCTTTGGGTCTTTTCCTTCATTCTTTGCAATTTTACTATCTTCTTTCTTTGTAGCTTCACCTTCTCTCTTCAATGGATCTTCTCCTACCTTCTCTTCACTTTCACCATCTTGTTTCTCTGTACCTTGATTTTCTCCCTTCTTTGGGTCTTCTCCTTTGTTCTGTGCATTTTCACTGTCTTGCTTCTTTGTACCTTCACCCTCTCCCTTCTTTGGTTCTTCTCCTTCATTCTTTGTACCTGCACTGTCTTCTTTCTTTGTACCTTCCCTATCTTCCTTCTTTGGATCTTCTACTTCATTCTTTGCACTTGCACTGCCTTTTTTCTCTGTAACATGACTATCTTCCTTCTTTGGGCCTTCTTCTTCATTCTTGGTACTTGCACTGTCTTGTTTCTTTGTTCCTTCACTATCTTCCTTCTTTGGATCCTCTCCTTCATTCTTTGTACCTGCACTGTCTTTTTTCTTTGTACCTTCACTATCTGCCTTCTTTGGGCCTTCTCCTTCATTCTTTGTGCTTGCACTGTCTTCTTTCTTTGTACCTTCACCCTCTCCTTTCTTTGGGCCTTCTCCGTCATTCTTTGCACTTGCACTATCTTCTTTCTTTGCACCTTCATTATCTTCCTTCTTTGGATCTACTTCATTCTTGGTACTTGCACTGTCTTTTTTCTTTGTATCTTCACTATTTTCCTTCTGTGGATCTTCTCCTTCATTTTTTGCACTTGCATTGTCCTCTTTCTTTGTACCTTCACTATCTTCCTTCTTTGCATCTTCTCCTTCAATTTTTGCACTTCCATTGTCCTCTTTCTTTGCACCTTCACTATCTTCCTTCTTTGGGCCTTCTCCTTCATTCTTGGTACTTGCATTGTCCTCTTTCTTTTTCCCTTCACTATCTTCCTTCTTTGGGCCTTCTCGTTCATTCTTTGTACCTGCACTGTCTTCCTTCTTTGTACCTTGCCTATCTTCCTTCTCTGCATCTTCTCCTTCATTTTTTGCACTTGCAATGTCCTCTTTCTTTGTACCTTCACTATCTTCCTTCTTTGCATCTTCTCCTTCAGTCTTGGCACTGGCACTGGCACTGTCTTCTTTCCTTGTACCTTCACTATCTTCCTTCTTTGGATCTTCTACTTCATTCTTTGCACTTGCATTGTCCTCTTTCTTGGCACCTTCACTATCTTCCTTCTTTGGATCTTCTCCTTCATTTTTTGCACTTGCATTGTCCTCTTTCTTTTTCCCTTCACTATCTTCCTTCTTTGGGCCTTCTCCTTCATTCTTGGTACTTGCACTGTCTTTTTTCTTTGTACCTTCACTATCTTCCTTCTTTGGATCTTCTCCTTTATTCTTTGTACCTGCACTGTCTTCCTTCTTTGTACCTTCACTATCTTCCTTCTTTGGGTCTTCTCCGTCATTCTTGGTACTTGCACTGTCTTCTTTCTTTGTACCTTCACTATTTTCCTTCTTTGGGTCTTCTCCTTCATTCTTTGTATTTTCACCATCTTCTTTCTTTGGGCCTTCTACTTCATTCTTGGTACTTGCAATATCTTCTTTCTTTGCGCCTTTATTATCTTCCGTCTTTGGGTCTTCTCCATCATTCTTGGTACTTGCACTGTCTTCTTTCTTTGTACCTTCACTATTTTCCTTCTTTGGGTCTTCTCCTTCATTCTTGGTACTTGCACTGTCTTCTTTCTTTGTACCTTCACCTTCTCCATTCTTTGGCTCTTCTCCTTCATTCTTTGCATTTGCACCATCATCTTCTTTTTTTGTCCCCATACCTTCATTATTTGTGGCTTCATTTTCTTCCTGTGTGGCTTCATCTTTCTTCTTTGAGCCGTCACCTTGTCTTTTCTTTGGGGTATCATTTATTATCTTTGTTGCATCACCCTCTTTCTCTGTGCCCTCGATTTCTTTCTCTCCATCCTTGCTTGCTCCACCTTTATCTTTCTTCTTCTCCAACCCACCCTTTCCTTTTTTCATTTTTCTACCTTTTTGTTTCTTATTTCTTCCACGATTTCTCTTCAGAGTGAGCTTTGCCTTACCCATAAACTGTCTTCTATTACCTCTGCCTCTTCCCTTACCTATAGTTACAAAGACAAATCCCAACATACACTACATAGTCAACTTGAAGACTGGAAGGATTCTTTTTATAACAAACTAGTGAGGTTAGTTCTAAACATTTCATAAATTTTCAGCCATTTAAGGTGTACAAGTTCCATAACAGTTTCTTAATTCAAAATGGGGTAACACAGGAAAATTATCTTGCATATTGGTCAGCACATATTTCCAAACAACATAATGGCAAAGCAGACAGCAGACCAGACTTATTCATGATATGAGTGAGAACAACATATCACAAAAGGAATCTCATTAGTTAACTTTCACAACAATGTCAAGTGTCTCATGGGCAACAAAACATTATTCTATAAGGGACTGTGGTACCAGTAAAGTGCAATGATGAAAAGTTGAGAGGAATATGACATTCTAAAACTGTCTGTGTTCCTAGGTGATTATTGTATTATCAATTTGACATGAAAAGCCAAAATTTACCAACAGTAACAAAAGCTTGAATTGACAGCATAACATTTACCTCTCTTCTTCTGCTTACGTAGACTTTTATGCCCACTCAATTCACCATTTTTTGGTTCTTTTCTGCTCTCAGGTGATAAATCCAATTTCTTTGAGGTACCTTGATGGTATGGAAAAAGATAACACATTACTGATAGAGTCAAAACATATGTAAAAAGTAGCAAAGAGTTCAGAAGACTACTATAAACTTAGAAATAATGATGTAAAATTTAAGATTTCTGTTCTCCTCTCTTCAGTTTTGGTTCAAATTTCCCAGGTACTACAACGAGAGAAAGTCTCCAAGAAATTTTCTTATTCTACACCAGTAATAAACCTCAAGTTCTCCTGGACAAAAAGAAGGCATCAAATGAGAATATATTGAGAAGAGCCTAGACTGAAAGACAATCAATGAAGCAACTAGTGAAGAGACAATGTAACTATTCTCAAGTGGGACAGGTACTAAGGAAAGAAGGCATCAAATACAAAGTGGTAATAGGGAAAGTAGAAGGAAGGAGAGATATAGGAAGACAAAGACAGACACCTCTCAGTTGGTTAGGCAGATGTCTAGACAGGAGAGGCATGGACATTGCTGGCATGGCAAAAAACAGAACTCTGTATCATGCCATGACAGCCAACTTCAGAACCTGACAAGGCACTATACAACAATGACAATACCTCAAGCCTGTAACCTGTCACTCAAAATCCCATTTTATTCTAATTCTGATTGGAAACTCCCTTTTTCCAAACAAGTGAAGCTTTGAGAAATTATTGTTGGCTTGCCAATCCCCTAAAGGTGGCACCAGTGCACAAATTACCCAACCTTCATTATCATTGACTCCAACTTATTAACAATGATCAACTTCACTCTAACCCTAAACATATTTTCTTTTCACTTAAGAGTCTTCAATTCAGGTCACAACACATCATTCCTATCCACTAATAAATCTCACATAATGAACCTGCTTCTGCAGAACAACCAATTAATTCCTACTTCCCATTTAGGTACCTATATTCATGAAGAAACTTCACCATACTTAACAGAGATCCAGCTAATTGAGCAAAAGGCATCAAAATCCCCAAATTACATTGATATAACTATGCAACTAAAGATTAATACTTTTTAATTCTGTTTCCTTTGTACCAATATTGCTCTGCTCCTCTTGGTTCCCATCCTTATCATCTACTGTCTCTATACCAACAATATTTGTCACTTGAGAAAATCATATAGTATAGAGTTAATTCTAAGTACAGGTAATTCAGTCATGAAATATATATATATATATATATAAACCAAAAAATTTCTATAGCAAAATATATTGTTTTCATATAATATATTTTACACCAAGCCTATCAGACATATGAATTATGGAATTCCACAATGGCCAAAGATGGCACCAGGGAAGAAACTCTGGGATGACAGAGCAAATGCAAATGAGTAAATTGGGTAAATTGAGAAAAGTGAATGAAATAAATTGAGAAAATGTTAATGGGCCATGGCTTCTAGATTGACTGAAAATGTAATGAATAAAACTCACTGAGATGGCAATGCTGTAAAGAAATATGCATTTGCAAGTTATGAGAAGGTCAACAGCGCATAGAAATCTTCACAGGATTTAAGTATCAATGGGAGTAGCTACCCAAGCACCCTATGTAGTGCCATCTCTGATCATGGCAATGGCTATACCACAATGCAAGCCATAAAGAAAAGGGTGAAATTTGCCACAGTTTGACTAAAAAATCTTAAACCAACTCATCGGAATCATAGCAAAAAATGAGGAAAACAAAGGGAAAGCTTGTGAAATCAACAATTAAAAATATCAATGCTATATGCACTTCATCTCACTTTTATGAAAAGCTCCTATTGCTTTCTGATGCAAGGCTCCTTTTAACTCTATAAGAAAAAATAAGTACAAGAGTGTCAAGATTCGCATGAAAACCCAGCCTTGTTACAAATTGCCAATCCAATTCTCTACTTCCTCTAAATCATTGCAGTGTAATTTAACTGTGGCATAAAATGCCATATCTAGTGCATCTTTATAACAGGCCAAAGTAGGTAAACAAAAAACCAAAAACAAAGAAGCATCCACCAAATCAGAGAAAAAGAATGGAAGGTTTTCACTTGGCAATAATATGCACACACTGATAGATAAAACCTGTAAGAGGAATAATAATGTATGCTAACAGTTAGGTCACATGATTCCTAATTCTATTGGGTTTTTGCTCCATGTGAGCTTGTTGGTAGTCACTCCATTATGTTGCAAGTTCAAACTAAAAAGGTTGTCTTTATCACCTAAAATTTCAACATAAACCTCAAAGGGATGGAGTCAATAAGACTCACTCAAAGAATTATGTCCCTTAAGTACCAAAATAATCTGTATATTCACCATTAATCTTTTTATGTACTGTATCATGTAAAGTTTCACCGCTAACTGGATGAGGATTACTTTCACTTCCATCTAAAATTGAGAAGATATCTTGAGCGTGAACTTGCCATTCCACTTTCTTACTTACTATCAACCACTGCATGAACAATGTAAGGAACTGCCAGACGAAGCTGGCAATTCCAGAACTCAGTTTAACTCCTGTTGCTTTGTTTCTACACACATTTGCATAAAAAATTCAGTCACTTCATAGCATAGAAGTAGGGATAAAATGATAAACTAGAGCTTAAAACTATGAAGCACAAGGTAGCTAGCGCCTGTCTTGTATTAGCATCTACACTCCATTTCAGAATGAAATTCACACTGGTTCAACTGTCCAGAAGCAATATCAGATTACAGCACAATGCAGCTATTAAATTTCCATATAAAGCTCTTCTTCCTGGCTCTTTGTCGAAATGCACGGGTAGCTCACAGAACTATCCAGTACTCCTTCGACAATTCGCCAAAAAGTTGAACTTTCACAATCAATGCAGCACATATGAAGCATGGGCCTAACATATATGAAGCAAGCGAACAATGCTGATATTTTACCTTGATTATCATCAATAGGAAGCGTAGTTACACTCAGCAAAATACAGAAATGAAGCACCATTAACGACGTGACAACACGTATTTCCATTTTTCCTTGACCTATGATGAAACTTGAGATATACTGTCATAGGAACTACCATAGGCCACAGTCTGGTGCGACGAATAGGGAACTGCGATGCAACCACTGGATGCAACAAACAATTTATGGAAATGAGGCATTCAATTCGGTTGCTATACGTCACTCGCAAACGTTTCAATCAAAGTATTGACACGTAAAAAAATACACGTTCTTTCCTAGCAAGTCAAAAGAGAAGAAATTTGCTTTGGATAACTTTGCAGGAAGAAAACTTAAGACTCATTTTCTTTTAATGCATCTTTTTTCAGCTTCATACTGCTCTAAGCCGCAGGCTGCATTGAACACCTACTTAAAATGTTTTCAAGAGTTATCATCCTACTAGCCTTCTACGATTTCATTTCAAGCTTTCCCTTTGACTCTCTTGCATTGGCGTCCTACACGAGTATTTTTAAGGAACTTAGCTCAAAGCCGTGTTCTAAAAGTTCGTTCCTTAGTTCTAACTGCACAGTTGGGAGATATTATGAAGTTGTCATTGAAAAGCCAGAGTACTATGTTTGCAGCTATAAAAATCATCAAAATTGAGAAGCTTCTTTGGAAATTTTTCCGTTAGTGGTAAAAGATCCGCATGTAGGTCCCATACAAAGCGGTTCCTTATAAAAATAAACGTGTATGGTTTCAAACCGTATCTCATTGATACTATTACCTTTCGCTTTGACCTAATCGTCATTTATTTCAGAACTCGAAGAATGTTGTAAATACACTTGGCACAGTCATAAGGTCCAACTCGCCATTTTCTTGGTTTATAGAAACAGCATCGTAATGGACGACATCTTCCCAAAGCAACAGGGACTCAAAGACTAGTTTGTTACACCAAAGTTTATTCCTCGACCTTTTGATGCTTTTCTATTTACCGCTGCATTTTACAGATTCTCGGTCTAAGTGGGGCCCAGGCAATAAAGATTTGTGGCTAGCTTGCTATTGTTCTAAACAAGTGCTGCCCAATGCGTGCCCTGCCGTTCCATCTAATGTGGTCAGGGCAGAGGTAAGAGTTGATAGAGATGTGAATTTTATTTATTATGGCATAAAAAAGAGGCTTTTGATCTACGACCTCCTTCCCACAACAGCCAAAATTTCATATAAGTAGGCCCCGCAGAAGGATGGAAACTACCAATAAAGAAGATGAGACTCAATATCAAAAATGATACGTCAGAGAAATTACTGATTTATTTAATATCACAATTTGCACTTTTTACACAAAAATAGGTCTAAATGATAATAATGATCGCAGTCAATCATAAAGAATGAAAGGGATGAGGAAATCTAAACCTTAATAAATAAATTCCTTTTACAAAATGGTTCGTTTAAAACTTTAAACATGATGATGGGGATTGGCAAACTTTTGAGTGAAATCTCCTTTCACTAGAATGTTTTGTTTATTTATTTTCATAGGAGAGATGTTGATCGGCATAGCATAGAAAAAACGTCAGAAGATTGCTAACTTGGTAATTTAATATTTTTGCTGATAAGAAGAACTACCAGCATTCGTCCAATAACGAATTCCCAGAATATGTTCCTTCTAGCTGACTGCCTTTGACATCTTCAGTTTAAAATTCAACGAAAAATTTAAGGCTACAGTGGAAATATCTCAAAGACTTCACATACACTTGGAGTTGGTGTGAGAAATTGGGCACATGGGTAGTCTCAGCTCGAAAAGAAAAATGCTTTTCGAATAGTGGTATATTTAGTCGTCGAAAAAGATGAATGTTCGTTAAGACTTTGATTACTTTCCTTTACCTCCAGATGGTAAGCAAATTTCATGAACACCGAAGATCCTACAAAGACAAAAAGAATTTTTGAAAATATCATACAATCGAAAATTACACTAGAACCATACTAAAGAAAATCATATGAAACTCTATCTTTTTCAGAGAAGGAGGTATCTGCTATTCTCCATAGTACGCATGCAGTAAGTAACGTTACAAAGTGTATCTTATGAATTATAAATGAAGCTGTCTCTTTCACATACCCTACTTGCTTGCAAACGAGGCCTTGCTTGCATGGTCCACAGACAGGCTGCACAGTTCCACCAATGTATACTGTCCTGAACTGATTGTATGGACCGCAAGTTTGATGTTCGTCCAAAGCAGGTTTGCAGATGCTGATAACCGGGTTGATAGCAGGTTCACGAACACAACACAAATTGCTTCCAACGCAATCCTTCTGTCGATCACAGAATGTTCCTAGCATGCAAAAAGTGCGAATACTGGTTAGCTAGGCCATTTCAAAAACAGAGGTTAAAATTCCAGAAGCAATAGAATTTCTATTTTTAGATTCTCTTCTTGTATAAATCAAACTAAGTTCTCGCATCTGTGGATATCAGAGTGATACTCTAACAGCAAACAGGATGCGAATTCTAGGGTCTCTAACACTTTACTAGAAGCTCGCTTTCTTTAAAAAGTTGTGCTTGTAGCACAAACTTACAAGCAGCAGCGATCCTTGAGAATAAACATCAAGAAGCTATACACAACTATCTCAACTGCATCAAAGATCCATAATGATTTAATAAGTTGCCATATAGGCTTAAATTCTTTCAGACGAAACCCCAGCTAAATATTTCTCAAATTCACTACAGAGTCTAGCACTATACAAACCTTCCTTTCCTTTGGAAGAACCTTTCTTGCATCTTCCATATGTGCATTCTGTTCCGGGACAGCACTGTCCGTTTTGTGTGCAAGCAACATTCTCCTTCAAGCAATCAACACACAAGAACATGTGGCAATATTTATTTGCATCTGGGCATGGCTTGTGAACGTTACATTCTTGAGAGTAGTACCCTGGTGCAATCATCTATAAAAAGAACAATAGATCAGGCCCCTGCATTTTCTAAACTTTTTTAGCGCCCTCGAAAATCTTTCCTGCGCAAAAACTGCTCACTTGAAATGTAGCTATAAATGGTGCAAGGTCTATGCAATGTTTTACTCCCTTGCAAACAGAAATTGAATATATTTGTAAAAGCAAAAACCAACAATACAAGCATATCGTACATAAACCTTTCTGTTGGTGTACGTGCAATGTCCATCATTATGGTGGAGGATCATCATCATGAGAACAACAAGAAAGTGCAAAACTGCTTTGTTTTACTATAGGCACAATCACGAACTCTTTGCAGACAATATACACTTTTCATTACACTAGTTGTTTAAAATTCCATTATGATGAAATAAAACTACATTTATACTTATACATCTCTTTCTTATAAAGTAGTGTAAAACTAGCTTGTCTACTTCTACAAGTTAATATTTATTGTCATGTCTAATAGTCTAATACTAAAACAAAGAAAAACTAGCAGTAAGAAAAAAAGAAACAAAAACAAACAAACAAGCATATAATTACTAAATCTAAAAATCCACATAGCTCCGGGCCTTGCCAAGAAATGCTGCTTTTCCAAAAAGTAATAGGTGCATCTGAGGGCGAAATTTTATTATTTTATGATGATTTTGCGCTGATGAGTGCTGTCAATGTTTAAATCGTTCAGCATTGACAAAACTAACAACAATATCTATCATTATTACTACCATTATTAATAAATTTATATTCCTTGAGTAGCATAGATTACAAGAAACTAATAAAAACCAACTACCTAATTATACATCATAATTGAGTACATCGACAGATCCTCTCATTCGAATATTGATCCTTTCTATATACTCCTTTCTATTCTTGTATCGATTTAACACTGTCAGATTGAGTGTTCCAAAGTATACTGCCTCTGAGAGACAGTGAGTTTTGCCTATATCAGAATGCTCTCACTTTCGACAAATGGAGGAGATTCTTATTCATAGATCTTGCTTGACGTCCTTAGTTGTGAATAACTCTTGGCAAAATGGGAGCACTAATGGAAAATATGAATTCATATATTTCGACCATTGGTTTCTCTTGATTCCTACAAGTAGGACTAATATTGGTCTCTTCCAACTTCACCAATAGGTATTTAAATGTAGATTCAACACTATCAGCCATGGAGACTTCTCATAACACTCTTATGCAACCGGTGTATTTTGTTATTAGCTTTTTTACCGCAAAACATACATATCAGTGGACATTAGATAAAAGCTGACACAAAGCTTTCGTAGTAGTTTTGCATTACGGGTTTGTAGGCACCACCTAGCAATACGAGAGATTCCCTCTTTTATTTGGTTTATTTTTGCTACAAAAATAACTTCACCTTTGGTATGAAGGATCACAGATTGACTGATCCCTTTCAGCTTGGAGGAGGCCTTACCTACAGTCATTATCAACATCATCTATCAACTACTCAAAGAGGTACAGAAAGCTAATCCTTGCTTTTCCTTTTCCTCCTCCAACGTAGGTTCAAAGTATGAGACTGCCTATTAAATCAAATAAAAAAGCACTAGACAAAAATCTCTCAACGGGTTTAACTTACTCTTTTCACATTCTCAGTTTTCTCGTCAGTCGGTTTCTCATCTGCATGAACGTCGATTTGCTCGCCTAACTTTGTAGCTGCAGCAGCAATAACAAATGCCCCCAAGAGGAGCAGAATCCTTTGAGACTCCATGATAACTCAGAATTAAATCTTGCCCCCTATATATCCATAAACTAAAAATCTTGTCTAAATTTCTGTTCAGGAGTGACGGCAATCGTCGACGGCAAAGATCACGATACCCTATTCGATTGTTTTAATCAATAATGCATGAATTACTGACCCCGATTCATGGTGCCAATACGTAAGCACAACCAAAATCATCGCCTGCTTAGAAGGCGAAGAAACATGGGCATCATTATTTTGCGCAGCCGATAGACCTGTGTACGTGGTTCATTTCACGGGACATTAATACTACCCAATGAACCTGTCGATATATAGCAAATCCATTGAAGCCTATCACACCTGCCAGATTTTTATCAAGTATAGAGAAGTACTGTTTACAAATTAATTATGAAACATAAATAAGATGGAGATAGTAAATGAATGATGGAGAAGGAGATATTAAATGAATGAATAAACAAATCACAAAAGTGAAATATGAAAGTGTTCGGGAATGTGAGATTACTTGGAAAGCATCAATATATCAAAAATGCACATTTCAATCATGGTTCGTTTTATTAGGCCTCCAATTCGAGGAAGAAATTGCTCATAGCTTCTCTATTTTCCCAACTAAACTGAACTACAGACAGTTCATAACAAAAGGGGTTTTTGCCGGCGGTCCCTCATGTTGGTAGACAAGAACTATTTTATGGGCAGAAGAATCTGAGCCACAACATAGCATAACAGTTTGTCAACTACCTATAAGTTCTATACAGTTATAACTTCTACTAAGAAAAATACCTCTCATCTCTCCTTGGCCGTGATTTACTTTAACATACAGCACTTTGGCCTTCACTGCAAAGTATCTGCAGTAATCTGGAATACGAGGCGAAAAATGTATGCTTATGTTGCTATTACATGGTCACTAAAAACATACAAAAAGGGTTAGAGCAAGATTGTTTTGTGTACAACATTGAGCAACAAGGGCTCGCCTAATGCTTCAGTTGCAGCAGTAAATGACCGAGAACGATCGACCATGCTCACAATGATCGAGCACAATTTGACAGGGGGCTACAGAAGGAAAGTTTTCGGGGTCATACCCTTAGGTGGTACCCTTTATAAATATCGCCAGTAAAGAAACAGCACTTTAATGCTTGACAATATTAATGAGTAAACGTTTTCCATCCATTTTCATCCATTTTCTCCATCCATTTTTAACGTATGTTCATAGTCTTGGATAAACAAGTCCTACAAGCTTTCAGCCCCCCTATTAGCCCCCCTGTTGAGTAGAAAATAGTGACATAATTGCTAGCCTTAAATTTAGTGTACTCTGAAGATGTTCATCCAGATCAGGCCGACAGAAACAGGGCCTCAGACCTTTAGTAGACTATTAAAAAAACCAAAACACTTGTCAGCTACGATGCAGTCACTCGAAGGGCTAACTCTCTACTCAAAGAAATCGAGACTAGTTAATGAAATCGAGGTCAAATATTAAGTAGTCTCAGTACAATTAATCCAGTTCAGTGTACAAAAGTCGGATAGAGTGATGAAATATGGCTTCACCAGTCAATTCCATGAAACGCTAGAGAAATATGAAACGAAGAGAAATAGAAAGAATCCAAGTGAAGAAATGAAGAAAAATGTGCCAAATGCAAAATTAGGCGCTATCGGAATTAAGATGCTTCTAGGTAGCTTCATTGTGTAGTTTGTGCTACAACTCATTGTTGACTACAGAAGCAGTTCCATTCATTTTGTAACATACGCCAAAACGTCAAATTGATTATAATCGTCTGATTTATACTACAAAAGCCACCCCACTGCACAGTGCTTTATATAGCAACCTTTGATACATAAAGTAGAAGAGAGCAATAATCCATCCGGATTTGGTCTACTGCAAAAGAATCCATCCAGATTTGGTCCAACTTATAATTAGCAAGAGAGATAGCAAAGCTAGTTGAAAATTCGCTTGTTTCTGGCCAGATGTATGCACAGATAGCGGAACGAAAGCGATGCATTTGATCTGGTGTAAACGAAAGATCTGATCTTACTGATTTGAGTAAAGGACGTAGTTATGTCCACCATATTGCGAATAGCATTCTGACAAAACTGTCTCTAAGCGCAGTCGTTTAAAGCACTGGGAATTAATTTTTTCAGCTAATTCAAAGCTCACATTGCTATGTTCACCCAATTCTAAGTCAATACTCAAAACCGAAATTACTATCAGGCTTCGTTCCCTAAAACCTGACACATTCTAAAACATGATTGGCCCATGAAAGAATGACAACTAGAGAAATGGAACAGGATTGGTGCAAAACAAAGCACTTACGATTATGAAAATAACAATTATCTAGGGAAGTTTACACAATAGTCTATCAACGTCTGTATTGTTTTAAATTTCAAATACAAAAGAAGAGAGAGAGGCTAATTAAAGAAGTGACAGAGAAGAACTAAAATACTTGATGTCGACACTTTTTTCTAAGCTGATTTGGCTTATGTTGCTTTGTATGGGTTGTTTGGACCCAGATACCGACCCTAGATTCGGTAGGATCCATGTATGCTATATACGGGGTATTGAGACTAGACAAAAAATAACAAAGAATAGTTTGTCGAGAGATGTTTTCTAAAGGGACGACGAAAAATGTAGTAGCATATTCGTTCGCTCAGGGAACAATAAGAAAGTTTTAAATTATCCTACAAATTTTGTACAAAGGCAAATAATTCTTTTCGTTGAGTCAAAAATTGTCGCTTCTTCTTTTTACAGAATAGATTGAATTCTGATGCCAACGTTGCAGCTTTGAGTCAAAATCACTGGACCTCGTGTGCATCTTCATCATTTTAAGTTTTTACGTTGCTCATTAGTCATCTTCCTTCAAGCAAATCTCGTGGATTCCAAACAATCTGCAGAAAAAGTGTGTTGACTTCAGTTCAGAGAGACAATAAATGTGCGTAGATAACATAATACAGTGCAATGAATAATATGAACTCTGGATTCCTCATTAAAAATCTGATAAATTTGACAGTGAGCCTCATTAAGTGCTGGGCAACAATTTGCAATGTTGTTTGTGCCGATGGAATAAACAAAGGAACAGAAGGCAAAAACTCATAAAACATCTTCCCTTTGTAACGGTCTTTACTATATTGCTACTTGCTACCCAACGACTCATTGAACTCGTATTCAACACGATGTGATTACTCTATCGACCACAATATTTGACTGCTATATTCTCAACTTTGAATATGATATTATGTCCCATAAGTAGAAACAAACTGTGATTCAACAAAGCACAAAAGTGAGTGTGCGGATGTAACAAAATAATTCCCCACCCCGCTAAAAAACACCGCTTTTAAAACCGTGGAGGCTCACCACATAAATCTACGAGACATGTAAACACTTCCTGACTGATTGTATGGGTTTTTTCAACTAAGTCCAATCAAATCAATACTTGACAGAATTTCAGAGGCTTTTCTATAGTCACATTTCGTTTCAATGAAGTTTCATTGGAAAACTTAAGGCACTATGGGATAAAACATCTCAGATTCAATGCTGCACTATGAAAGTGAAGCTGATGAAAATATATGCAAAGCCAGTAGCACATGATCACATAGTCCTCTATATATCACTTTGGCTCAGTGTCTCCCTGTAATATTTCCATCTTATTACTTGTTAGAGAGATAATATCATTCTACTTCCTATTTTATGTAATAAAATGGCTCCAGGCATACCTCAACCCATCACTAGATCTTTTCTCACTGCTCTTTCAGCAGTAGATAGGTACCTGGTGGAACACTAGGAGGACAAATGTGGCATTGAAAGGGGCTACTCACCCTACCTCACGAAGTTATTGGTCCGTGTATAACAAGCATCTACTAGTATACGGAATGGCCAAGGGATTAGACATTTTGTGTCAATAGAATAAATGATGAAATAACGAACAAGTGCCACATACCCGACTTGTTTGCACATCAGTCCTTGGGCACAAGGTCCACATGCCTTTTGTACTTGAGCTCCGACGTACACATTTCTAAAGAAGTTGATTGGCCCACAGACCATGTTTTCTGCTAAAGGTGGCTTGCAGATTGAGATATGTGGGTTAATAGCTGGCTCCCTATGGAAAAAACATCACCTGAACGTAAAATAGACCATTTGTGGTTGGGAAACTAAAGCAAAATGATCACAAATGGCTTCCACAACATGCCAGTATGGTAGAGTCATAAGAAACGGCGATATTGCGTTCAAACACTAACCTGACGCAACAAGCTGCTTTTCCCTCGCCTGCACAGTCTTCGTGTCTGTCACAAAATGTTCCAGGTTGGCCTTCAGTGACACCGGCTTTACATCTCCCATATGTGCACTGTCCTTCACAGCATTGGCCGTTTTGAGTGCAAGCAACGTTTTCCTTCAGACAGTGAACGCATAGAAACAAATGACAGTATTTTTCTGCAAGAGGAATACAAGAGTTCATTGTATTTTTACTACTGACAAACATAATATGAGATATAATGCCAAATCACAGAGCTAACTAGATCCATCGTCTTACAGATAGTCAAATAGACGAGTCAAGTAGTGCTTCACTTTCTTTTTGTTGAATTCCGAGGAGACTGAATATGTCTGTCAGTGAGCTGAAAGATTGCCTAGTTTGCAGGCCTTAAAAAATAGAGTTTCCTTCCAGATTTCAAAAACCAATACAACGAAACTCACTTTCAGGGCAAGCCTTGTGGGCATTACATTCTTGTGAGTAGTAACCAGGTGCCAACATCCTTGGTGCAATTTCACCACGTGTCACAATTGGTGCGATTGGCTCTTTTGGCATTTCGAACTGCAAAGAAAGTCGCAAATTCACACCAATATGCAGGAACAACACAGAGTTAGCGAACGCTGGTTCTCTAACCTCAACAGATTTTGCGTTACGGTAGGTAATAATAACAATCCTACACCCTCAAAGAATGCGTGACAACAAATGCATTTCAATTTTTTTACTTTTAATTCAAAGATTGAAAACAAAAATGATGGGATACCCAAGTTAACACTAAAATGACTAGCAAAGCTACGAAAGTTTTCACTACAATCTTGATATGATACTGCGCTTAACTTACTTTCAGGTAATCATTCTACATGATGGGAACAACGATCTATTACGCAAGGCTGTAAAATTGCTATTTTGAAGGAAGTTCCACGTCCAAGCAAAAAAGAGTGGGCGACTGCTTTGCAAGACTTAAGTACTCCACTGGTAAGTTCAACTGATGATCCAGCAACCCAAAAACACGAAAACTAATGGACTTCCCTGCCTTGTAAATGAGGTATAACTTTCACAGAGAGCTACCCAAAGCCTTGTTGGAACATATATTTTCATCTATCGTTCCAACTTCAATTGCTGCTCGGGCTCGTTGTAATGGCACAACACTTTAGACAGTTTGATTGTGAGCATCTGTTTATCTCAACAGATAACACTATCACCTTGGATGGCCGAACTTAGTTCTGCTGACAGCAATTTTGGAGGTGCATTAGGAATCCTCCTACAACCGCAGTTGTGGCTGATAAACTTGCTTCTATTGTGTCGAAACGAGTAGCAGAGTTGCTCTCCACTGTCTGAGCCTCTAACGACATTACACATCTCTATTTTATCAACTTGTATCAACGACATAGCTTGTAATCTCGCTGACTTACTGAAGCATGCAACATTTCGTTAGACCCTCTCCCTGTTTTTCCCTCTTTCTTCCTCTCTATTCCACGCAGATATAGAAGCCCAACAGTATTAGATACCCATCAACTTGCTTCCTATCGCCAAAGATACATGTCTGACAAAGTAACCCTCCAATCGTTCGACACTTCTCCAAAGTCAAATGATGCTATAAGACGTTCTGGTCTTTATACTTGGATCATCAAAAATCCCACAACAAGATTATCGAGAAAGTAGAAATCATTTGAAATGGATATACACCTGAGTGTATTGACCAAGAATATAATTCCTGCTATTAAAAATAGAAGGACAGCAATACAACCATACTTCCCATCATGTCGTGTATTTATTTTTCGCTACATATCAAATTCAATTATATTCACAGATATTTGCACTGAACTAGCCATCTAAAAGTACTGGCGTGAGCCTTTACAAGGACAGGACAGTCAGGGAAAATATGGATTTTTTGATAAAACAAACAAGGTTTTGAATTGATTCGCGGGGATTTAGCTTTAATTTTTAAAATATGTAATTGTAGGGTAGTAAATATCTGGTGCCAAAGATAAACCCATATTGTCTACAAGAAAGAAGTGATGACTGACAAAAATTTATAGTGTATTTGTGCACTTACCCTTTTGGCATTTTTCGGTGATCTTTTCTCTTTCAGAGCTGCACTACAAGCAATGACTAACAGAAGGCATCCAGCGATTATTGAAACTTTTGCACGCAACATCGTGCCCTTGATATTCCAGCACGATCAAAAATGTCCCACGGAAGCAACAAATTTATCCCTATTTTAGGTCAGGAATTCAAAGAGGCTCGATAACGGAGACATAAAACTGCAGGTTGACACTAAGTTTTTCTGCCACTGAAAATACACGACAGGTATCCGCATTGAGAATCAATGGTTTCGTTTGCTAGCGATTTACGCGCAGGTGAGATCACGGGGTTACAAACATGACCGCTTTCGCATGCACGTTGCGCGCATCGCTGCATTGTGCATCTGTCCGTTTAATCATTTTGCTTGGCAGTTGATACTACTCCTTGATCGTAAACATAACGAGATATTCAGACAGTTATAATTTGTACATAGATAATGTACCGTCCTGTATTAAGCAATTGTCGGTATCGTTCGGTTACATAAACATCCGGGTATAACTAAATGAGCGTAACTGAGTTACGATTATTTACGGACCATAGCCAATATCATATTAACATTTTAATTTGAATCATTTCTCTTGCAGTTCTGCGGCATTTGATAAAACCGTAGATAGAAACACAAGAACCGGAGGGTACTGGGGGCATATGACTCCCCAATTGTGCAAAAGAAGAAAAAAGCACCCTTGTATTGTAAAAATATTCAATTTATCTGGAGGAAATCTATGAGCGAGAATACTGCAAAATCAAAAAGCGCACCTCTTCATTTGTTACGACACATGTCAAGTTTTCCTCTACTCAATATTATCGTGTCTGGATCCTTCTTATCCTTCTCTGCCTCCAATAAGTACATCATTATAAAAAGTAACATTGGTACAATTGGGTGTGGCTCTTAAATTTTAGGGTGTGGTATAAGAGCTCTTTAATGCTGCCTACGTCTCTGATTATAAATAATAAACAGATTAACTGATAACAGTACAAACTACTAAAAAGCCTTTTAGCATGAAATAGATATAAGTGAAGGACAATTGACCCGAGTCTCGGATGAATGGGGTAGAGAATGAATTCTATACCAGGGAAGCTAAATAAATAGGCATCAGTGCGAGGCAAATTCCATCACAGTTTGCGCAAAATAGGAGGATGGTGAGTAGAGTACTCAGCTTGCTAGATGCCAATTGGTGTCAAAAGCCGCCGCGAACTCAAATGAGTAAGGGACTTCGTGCAACCAGAGCTACAGAAAGTGAAATTTGTAGGCAGCCTTCAAGTAATTCGAGGGTCGTGGACACCGGCTTATCAAAACAAAACGTCAACTCCCGATAAAAAGCGCTGGGGGCATTTGCAGCAGACAAGTGAAGAATATATCATTCCGTGCAAATTATGATTTTTTGCAACCGGTATGCAGACTTGCTAAAATGTCCAGAACAGAACGCAACGAGATGTGTGGTTTCAGAATAGTCAGATCTAGCGAGACAAAAATATGGTCTTGATACAGACTCGTTTTGCACTGTACCTTGTCTTTTTTCTACCAAACAGAAAATTGAAGAAAAGGTTCGCTGGATAGCAATTTAGAACTCTCCTATATCAAAACAGATTAAGACCTTTCGATAACTTGGTCAACAGTCTGGTGGCAAATAAATTCACCAGTTTAACGATCACCCGATCAGATTCATTATTACTTCTCTCGAAATAAGAATAATCATACATGAAGCTGAACCTCAATGAATGGTTTTGAGTTTTCGTAAAAAGGCCTATGAAAGTAGATCTTCTGATACAAGGCATAAAGCCTTGGGTTAACTTCTACTGTTGAATTTATTCAAGAAAACGACAAGAAATCCAATAGAACTCAGAAATGAGGCTTGTATATCAACTAACTGCATTGACTCTGTTGTCATGTCTTTGTCGAATTTCTGGGAAACACCGAGGCAAAGAGAAACGAGTGAAAGATATGTTGAACTTGAAAATGAATGGTAAACTCGGAAAATCAACAAGATTGGGATTCGGACCAGTGGAACTGCCCAAAAACATGACATTGCAAATGAGGGAGAAAAAGGACGGGGAAAAAGACGTGGAGTATAACCGACTGCGAACGTCGCCAAAACATCGACACAAAATGCAAAGAAAAAGTAGAATCCCGACGAATGAGAAGAGAAATAATTTAATGGAAAGAGGACAACTCGAATTTCATCTAGCAACAGATGAGAGATTCATTGATGAGAGGGCACACAAACGAGTAAGTATGGGTGGCTAAAGGAAACTTTATACCACAAATGAAGTGTACAATGCAAGAAGAAAAATGATAAAACTTACTTCATGTCTTCTCTTGCAAACACATGATGACAGATACCATTTCTGAATGGAGAACTGGTAGTGCAAGGCAACTTCTAGGCGTTTATTTGAGCATCTGTATCCTGTTTCAGCATGACTGACTAACAAACATCCAACTGAAGTTACAAAAGAAATTATAGCTTTTAATGTCACCTAATTCCATCCAGAGGTGAAACTTGCTTGTTTCCATTTGGGGAGTATGAAGCATAGATCATTCATGAAGGGAATAATCTGCCTGAAAAAAGGGTGTGTCATACCTAAAAAACGGGAACAAAGACAAATAGACGGGGGCAAAAACAACGAAACATTTAACTCCTCTGCTTATTTTCCATAACACTGAACTCGTCCAAATAACAGCAATCACTGAGTGACCCAACTACATTCTCTTGATTTGCCTGACTAACATACAAACGACTCAAAAACTATCTTCGACAGACGCTCAATGTTTAATCATTTGGGGTGCTGTATCACCTATACCGATTAATTCTCTCAGTATTGTGAATAGTTCGTCATTTTTCTGTATCACATAGGGCAGATTTGCCAAACTCAAGGGCCGAGAGCCACATGTGACTTGTCGCGTTATTTTATGTGGTCCACGAGAGCTTCTGAGTGATTCTGATGATGCTATATAATTATGTGCATGACTTTGAAGAATAAAATATGCTTAAAATTTAATGCTTGTGTTCTCATTTCGTCTGCTATTTCCAGAACATGATCTAGGAATGAGGATATGTGAGATGGCATCTCAGGATGAGGTCGAATCTACTTGTGCTTGTTCAAGGACAGCAAGCATTACCTCACTGTTTTGCAAAATGATTCTTGTTTGTGCCATAGTCCCCCTTCCCATTGACTTAAATACTTTAAAAAAATACAGAAACAGTTATCTAAGAATATAAAAAGGTGTATCATATGATCATCTGGCCCTTTGAGGCCAAGCATAAGGCTGATATGGCAATCGGTGAAAATGAGTTTCGCACCTCTGATCTAGGGTCTAACAATGCCCAATAATGTAGGCCAATTGTATCTCTCTTTGGATGTGTGATGCAAGAGAGGCACAGTCCTAGGGACGTTGAAGTATCGGTTAGAAATAATAACATTGGAATCGTCTATCGCAGTTTATGGATGATGGCCACCACCTTGACGAGAGGCCAATCTTAGGCCGGTGTGACATTAACAGGCAATGCAAAGCAGATCAATACTGCGAAGGAATGTATTGTTATAAATGCAGAAAAGACGAAGAGCACTGCTATGCCAATGGACAATGCTGTCAAGGAATGGAATGCCAGTATGGTTACTGTGCAAAGGGCGTTGTAGCCGGAATGCCAGGGACATATTGCGATAAAGCAAAGGACTGTAAAGGTAAGTTACCAAGAAAGGTAGCAATTCTGCTTTAATATAATGCAGTTACAAGAAGTTATTTATGAAAGCGTAAGAAGTATAGATATGCTGAAATAGAGTAACCCACCATCAATAATAATAAATGATCCTCTATGATGTCATCTTTACAGTAATCGGTACTTGCCTCAGGCTCGACTGTGAAAGAGTTAATTACCAAAAATTCTTTAGGACTTTGCAATTCTCAATCAACAATATTCTGGGTAGGTCTGATCGTGGTTGCCATTAAATGCTGTAGCATATTCAGCTGAAACTTCTTACCCATGTTTGAAAAGTCTTTCAGTATTGAATACCAATTACTAAGTCATGTCTCTCAAATTGCTAGGTTTCAATCAACTGCCTAGGCTTGCACGTGCTTTCTAGAAGACAACAGTTCGAAGTAACATTGTCTTTCCTCAAATAGGTCCATTTGCATGTTGCATTTTTGAGATGTCCGTTGACCACCATAACCCAATCTGCAAGCCAATGTTAGAAGAGCATGAAACATGCGGACCAATCAACCTGTTTCATCAAATATGCTCCGAATATCGAGCGCAAAACGAACCGATATGTGGACCATGCAAACCAGGACTAGCATGCAAGAGTGTTGGGTACGTACAACAGGACACAAAACTCTGTCATATGATCTATAGGCTTTACTTCTGCTAAAAACTGTTGCTCAGTAGCACTCCCTCTGTTTACATTCCCATCAAAGTATAATGATTGGTTATCTAGAAGACATTGTCCAGCATATATAAAGCTCATCTTCCATATCTCATAGTAGTCAAGGTACCATCTGGCTGTTAAACTACACTAGGTCAAATCTGCAATCTTCCTTAGCATAACAGTATTAATCATTTCCTTCAGAATTCACGGGCATCACAGCGTCTGCCTCCAGGAAGGAGGTGATTAACTAAAGATACAGCCAATGCCGATCAAAGGGACATTATCAGAGAGAGAAAATATATTTGGTATTCACGAAAACAAATGTGCATCCTTGCATTGTACACATGTTGGACTCATGCTCTCTAACTAGAGACATCTGGGCTAGCAATGAGCAAAAGCTTTTGTAGTTAAGTATTTCGTAATAACATACGGTCATGCTGACTTCAAAAGCCTTTGAATCAAATTTCACTTCTTCGCAGGGTTACAAGCTCTAAAAATCACCTACAACGGTACCCAACAACATTATCAAATGTCAGTCAGACATTTCCAATGTTTCTTCCCTAACGAACCCCATTTGCTGTCCTTTTTCTCAGTGGCAAACAAAGCTTCCGCAATATGATGCCGCAGTACTCTAAAACTAGGATTTCCCAGAATTAACTCTCTGCTGGCCTACCTTCCATTTTAATGGTAATAGGGTTGTTTTCTATACACAAAGCACATTGATTAGCAATGACGTAAACTGTTTCTACCTTTCGCACAGAATTGATATTCGCAGTACCTAAACTTAATTCTCTGCCCAGGACTTTTATGGTGCCCAGGGTATACAAAACAACTGGGCTCCTGATAAAGTCATTTCAAATTTTGAAAAGTTTTTCAATCACAAAAATACCATGTGGCGATCTGTGCCTCCTGTCTAATGTTGTCTAATATTTGTAAAGCGAGTATAAGCAGAAATAAATATTACAAATCAAATACCAGTATCAGTATTATCTTCAAATGAAGCATAGAACTTCATGATTGCAATGTATATTGTATCATATAATATCCAGTATATTTATATAGATGACATTTTATAATACCGATACCAATGCTAAACACCGATATTATGGACCTGTCTGCTAAACAAATATCATTGCGACAATGGACCTAAGAACAGCGATATATCGTAAAAAATAGCAATTCATTTGGTTACCAATAGACTTGAGATCAATGTTCATAATATATTGCTCTTTCTATGTTTTACTGTAATTGTTTAGAACTGGTGTTCCTTCAGGAAACTTTTCGTAAAATTGGCGAACCGCATCAGATCTATAGTCAATGTTCCAGTCACTGCAATAAGGCTTTTTCATAAAGGTATCCGATGTCCGGTCCTTATGAAACAACTGCCTCTGGGCTGCTACTGGGTCGTGCTTCAGTAGGTGAAAGACTGAAATAGTGGTGAAATTGCGTTTATCGAAACTCGCAGCTCGACGCCTAGCTAAAGCGTTGGCTTTACGCATCGATTCTTTCAATGCCTGGGACTTGACATCACATTTGCAGAAGGGAGATGAAAGCACTGGACATTTCAATCTATCGTTATAGCCTCCAATTGTTATATCTGTATTTGTAGGCTTTGATCCTCGCATATCCTTTTGTGCAACAGGCCATGTCACCCGTTTCTGCATCTCTTCATTTTTTGATGGTAACACATTTCTTCCAATCTCTTTTGGTAGTGTGGAACAGTCCATTTTTCTATTTTCATTTTCTATTTTTATCCCTGATATTTTTCCTTTTCTTTTATAACAATATCCACAAATTCTTGGCTTCTTGACACACGCAACATCACTCGACCGCCTAGTTCTCTCCTTCGCAATGTCATGATCTTTGCTACTCTTGCTCTCATTAGCTGGCCTATTCACCTGTGATGAATTAACATTGGTTTTGGTTCTCTTTTTTGCATTAGCTCTTTTCTCACCGTGCGGATCTTTATACGTATTCATGTAGGTCGTTGTCCAGCATAAGCTCGTCCTATAAGATCTCAGAGCTTCCATTGTGCGTTTAGAGAGCAGATTGGACACCTGAAAAAAGATGATTATGGCACTAATGGTCTTCATACTCATCATGATAATCACAATGTCTATCATAATCATCATAACCAACATGATCATGATTATGATCATGATTATGCTGATGATAATCATCATTATCATCACTATCATTATCATCACCATCATCAATATCATCATCACTGTCAACATCATTATAAACAATATCATTATCTTCATCACTACGATAATCATCTTCATCATTTCCATTATCGATCCTATCATCAGTAATCACGCTTAATCATGTCATTGAAATTCAGTATGTCTAAAAAGAACTTACGTCTTTATCCTGGAAATTTCTACAGCTTTCTTGCGTATCTGCAAATCGCTCTGTTGGTGGGAAAACGTCGAATTTCGATGTGTGAGAGAAAAATGGATTTACATCTCGCAAACACTTCTTTGGTTGTATCGTGCGTTTACTGAGACGAGAAACAGGGTCCCATATGACTTCATTTTCAAATGGTCGCTTTTCCATAGAAAATAGGCCTAAATTCCGATAGCTTCCATAAATACCAAAAACATAAATAGCTGACAGGTCTGTGCTACACTACATATCTACGTATCGATAAATTTCCCTGGAAAAGATTGTTCAATACATAATTCGACACAAAATCAGTGGCAAAACATGGTCGAATAAAACAGCCAAACACTTTCTACAAGGAAGCAGAAGCGTTCAACTGCTCAAACTATTAAGAAAGCAGAATACTGGATTTTTGAGACCTAAGAAAGTCGATAATGTCATATGCACTTAAAACTACAATTCTCCTGTAAGCCCATCACCCTTTGTATGTCACTTGTATGTTATAGATATCCTATGTAAATTTCTGTATTCCAGTGTAGCGTTTGTGTAGTGCATGTTTGCCTCACACCGCACTGCCATACAAATTCAGACATTCTCGCTAAGAAAGTCCTATGAAAGTTTTACTATTGAGATCACTAGAAAGTTAAGAAAGCTTCAATACTGAGCTAGAAAAAGATTTCTTATATAAAGAACGTGTAGCAACCCTATCTGACAGAGCTGATGACCATTCAAGTATCCTCTCTAAACTTTTACTCTCAATGTATGAATTGCGTACTGAGATACACTAACTTACGCTTGAACGTTCCGCTAGGGAATGGCCTGCAAGAAGGTCAGGTAGTTGAAATCACATATAGTATAAGTTCCTTGAAACCTTTCATGACATATTTGTCAAGTTGATTTTTAATTCTATGTATTTGTACAGTACTTTGCAGGAGTGTCGATTATCTACTATAGTATCTACTGTAGCTAGATGACGATTCAGTTTAACTGAAGGAGTCACTGCCCCAAATAAGTCACAAGGCAGAGAGATATTGTTGTGAAAGGACAAATGCAAAATAGAACAAGTCGTTACTACCGACTGAAAGGACAATGGATAGACTCAAACTCACGAAATCAAAGCATCGAATATTTGTGGCAATCTATGGTAAATAAGAAGTAAAGAATAACTAAACATTTGTAAGTTGAATTGGTACACGGTCTAATAACACAACCATACCTGTTGTTGTAAATAGTAAACTGGGTACAAGAAACACCTGGGTGCTTGGTGTAGATAAAAAGCAAGTAGATGTTTAAAGCCATGCGGTTCTAGATATGAATCTGTTTATAAATTGTTAGCACTGCATTGCCTTGTAATATTGGGTGCAGGTTTATCCATCTTTGTGGTATTGTAACTCACCAATTACTTGGTATTATGCACACCATGGTTAGTATGGCTGAAAAACTGACTGCAAGGTGATTCAACACTTTAGTCCTTTCACTAATTTGAGCTTTACATGAGAAAAAGCAATATGCTGAATGAATAAGAAGGTTGAAGGCATAGCACTTGGTACAATTATGTCTTAACTGTTTTGCATGAAAGATGCAACGATCCATTAGAAGATTACAGTTTGAGAAATAAAATCAAATAAATAAAATTGAAATTTTTACAAGAATTGATAGTATCGTATACCTCTCATCGTTCTTGCGGCAATCACTCAATTTGAGTTGAGTAAGTGCGTAAGGCTGTGTCTCTGACCGCCTTGAAGTAAAAAAGCCGTGACGTTTTAACTGGAATTACCATTAATCACAGGTCATAAATGACAGGCAAATGATTGGTTGTTTATTCTCCTTCACAGAAATCCCGGAAAGTGATTAAGATGATGACAAGGCTATCGTGTTTCCTCTGCTAATGACATTTGTAAAGTTTGGAGGGTTCAAGATGCTCCAAACAAGTTTGTTCAGAAGTGAGCGGTGGAAAGGGGGGTGGGCGTTAAAAGAGGACATACGAGTCGAAAATTGTGAAATAACTCTGCAAATGTAGTCTTAGCGCAAGTTTCCAATGCTGGCAGGAATATTTGTTCAAATCAATGCGAGAACAATATAAGTCTAGCTGTATATAATGATATAATGATCGCTAATGGAATAATGCTAGAACAGAAAGGCTCTACACAATACACACACACACACACACACACACACACACACACACACACACACACACACACACACACACACACACACATACCACACACCACACACACACACACACACACACACCACACACACCACACCACACTCACACACCACACACACACACACCACACCACACACACCACACACACACCACACACACACACCACACTCACACACACACACCACACACACACCACACACACAACACACATGCACCACACCACACACACACCACACCACACCACACACACACCACACCACACACATACACACACACCACACCACACCACACCACACACACACACACCACACCACACACACACACACACACCACACTCACACACACAAACACCACACACACACACACACACACCACACACACACAACACACATGCAACACACCACACACACACCACACCACACACACACATACACACACCACACCACACACACACCACACCACACCACACACGCACATACACACACACATACACACACACACACACACACACACACACACATACACACACACACACACACACACATACATACACACACACACTATCGGCTTATCTGTATCGTGGTCTTTATCAATGGTTATATTCATGAAAAAATAAGCACTAAAAAGACGACAACAAAGCCCAAATATGCACCAGAAAAAACACAGACTCAGTTCAGTGTCAACTCAAACAAAGCATGAATGGTAAAAGAAACAACTAACATTTGTATTGTTTTGGTACCAAAATGCTTATGTGTTGGATCTCGTATGAGCTTCGGAATTTGAAATGCCTTCAAGGAGCTCTGCCGCTTGTAGTCAGCCTCGTTTCCCCAAAGCCTCCCAGAGGTATTTCCTGCATTTTGCTTTCTAGAAAATACAGAGCAAAACTCATAACCATTTAAGTGAAATTTATCATTACATTTTATGCTGAAAGTAGGTTGGATTTAGGCGGAAAATTGTTTAGTGATTTTTACTGATATTGCAATCGAAGATTCAATCAAAGGAACATTTGTTACAAAAGTAATACGTAATGCACATTTTTAAGCCAATGTGACAAGGGGCAATTTCTTTTCAAACTTGTGACGCGAAACAATATCTCGACAGAAATTCCAGGCCGACTCTCCCGTTAAACTCTGCTTCTGCGCTGTACAAGACAGCTTTCTTTTGGTCGTGCAACGGTTGCTTGAAGTGAAACTTTGCTCTAGCTTTTGCAACCATTCCCACAACCATTCCCAGCATTTTCGTATACATTGCACCATGTAAAATCGATTTTTCTAATTTGCAACGCAGTCTTACGTTGGGGGCATGAGCAGTTCAAGGTTCTCATCACTAAAAGTGGCACAAATCATTGCACATAGCAGAAATCGCTGTTACATGCAACACCCCTACATAACAAATGTTTTGAAATCACTTCATTTACCTTGGTGACGCAAGCTTCCGTGAAAGACCGCCTCTTGTAACACTAGCTTTACTCCCTATCACGCAACAAACCTATTATAGCGCCCCACTAATGTAATAATAACACAGGACACTAAGGCTCGGAATCAAAGACATATTGCTGGTTTCCTGCAGTAAAGGACACTTGCAGGTGGAAGCGAGGGCGGCGGTTGCTAAAATTATTCCTCAGAGCTTCACCTCAGACTCCCGTAGTCTGCTTGCCCCGATTTCTGCGAGTCAAAAATAGGCAGAAAGATGTCGAGTGCATATAAAACCAATAGGGGGATAAATGAGCAAGTGTGTATGCAAACAGGGGGTAGTCTAATGTGTGCACGTTAAAGCAACGTGGGAAGGAGTCAAAGTTTTCTAAAAGTTATGCGTACGTAGTATGTGAACGACCCATATCTGGGCTTAATTAAGTAAAAGAAAAACAGCCATATTGAATACTGTCAATGAAATAACATACCCAATCCAAGGAAATGTTCCACGGTGTCTCTTCCCAGGTGTGATCAGTTCACTCGACAGAAAAGTTGGTTCTATGTGTTTTACTATGGCCACATCAGGCATTGTTTTACACAGCAGAAGACAAACGATTACGCGGATACTCCCATCAAAAACGACATTAGCAATTTGCCAAGAAAAGCAAAGCTAACAACGAAAAATTCATAATATGGTATATATTGTCTTATTTGAGGTCTGAGTTGGAATCGCTTAGTGATCTTGATTGAAAAGCCTCATTCTGAAAATTTCGAACAGATTTAGCGTTTTAAACGTGTGGAGTATGTGTGCAGATGCACAAGCACACAATTAAAGGTACGAATGAAGATTGATCATACTTGCACTTACTAATGGGGCGGTACTTGCCATTTGCAAGAAAATAAAAGCAAATATTCTGCAATCTTAATACTTCATAACGATGAAGCGTTAGTGTATAAATGCCAGAACGACATCAGAGCTTTAATTTGCCGTTGCGAAGCGAATGAAGACAGGACCTTTGACCCTTTGACTGCTGTATTCCAAGACAACGTTGTTACTTCCAAAGTACGGCTTTTATGAACTAAGGTGAAATTTTGCAGGGATATCATTCATAAGGCACTACTTCCGCAGTCTCTTATTCTGGAAAAGTTTGTTGAGTAAAAACATCGCTAATTCCCTCTGTGTGGAAGGCTCAGCCTTAAATAGTGAATTACAAACTACAAAATGCGATATTTGGATCGATAGAACAGGGGAAAAAATGACGAATCTTTCCACAATGAATGTGTTAAAGCGAACAATGATGCTAAATATAAGATTGGAACAATTTTGTTGCAAAAAATGATTTGGGAAATATCAATCTAGTTTTAAATAGGCCTAAACGGGAGTGAAGAGATTATAAAGGCAACTGGCACACAAAAAGGGCTATGACTTTTTGATCTGACTTGATAGGCCTTACTTCACTTGCACTAGCATTTCCTCTTCTTTGCTATCATCAAGCTTTGATAGGACTTCTGGTCTCTTTGCTTGACGTCAGATTTGAAAAGACGATCACGTCAAAGGTGAACATAAAGATTCGACAGAATTAACAAGTTTGATATTTTATAACGGCTCCTCGAAAGAATTCAGAAGAAAATGATCTGATATTTTACAAGCTGAGCACTATAAATATAAAATATCGTTAGTTACATTAGGGAGCTAAGCCTCTCTAGGAGTATACACAAGGAGGAAATACTGGTTGCAGCCGGTCGAGTTAGAGTCGATTCGAGCAAAAGTCACCAGTTCGAGTAACATCTGGGTTACCCACTTTCTCGCATTCTCATTTAATAAAAAGAGATTTGTACAAAATTTCAACTATATTTGTAATAAAATTATACATAAACTATATATCTAAAAAACAAAACCATTAATGTAAATATGATTAAAAACCTGCTCGGTCAGGAATTGAAGCAAACCTTCAAGAAACTGCCTCAAAATTATGTGTAATAAAAAATAATATGTAGAACTTATCAATATAATTTCATAGCTTACGAAATTTATTTAAAAATACACTATTTTAATGTAGATTTGAAAATATACAAATAGGTCAAGAATTTCTAACTGTCCGGATACAATGTTGAAAAATCTGACATATTATCGTCCAAAAACAATTTTAAACATCAATACATAGAGTTGTACTTCTAACTCATTCAAGCAATTCAAATTCTTAGGTGATATACACTTCTGCAAAAACTGTATGACTGTATGACAGTATTTAGCAACCACATTCTGAAAAACTCCTCAGATCTTAATCCCAAACTCTCATCTGGATTAAAAAAATTCACTCTTACTAAAAGTGTTTATGAGATTTTTCCTGCTATCACAACTATTTAAAGACAAGCAGCTCAAAAACGCCAATCTCATAATCTGCATCGATCCTTAATATAGTACAAGCTTCCCTTCGACGGGAAGCTTATTCTGTGATGCATTCTGGGACACAAATGAGCCGAATAATATCGGTGGACATATGAAGCAAATCTGCTCGCAAATATGCTTGATGCATTCACAGTGATTACAAGAAACTAATTATCAGGACAAGGCCAAGAGGGTCGTACTCACAATTTCCTAATCTAGGCTAATTCCAAGCTTTCCAAGGGCGTTGTCCTAAGCCTCATTCTGATGGAATGGCCTCCTACGCTTAAAACAGTTTTCTCTTTCACCTTATGAAATGTATGAATAGAAATATCTCAACTTTAAGCCTGTAACTACAACAATGTTACTATTCCCAGTCACACTGAAATTGCTTGAAAGGCATGGCAAAGTATTTCTAATTTGCACCCAAAACGAGAAGAGATCTTAGCAGGGGGCACGAACTGTTATTCAACATAACCAAAACAAACTAGCTGCCACGCAGCGCCTCCAGACTCAGGCAATCACAATAATCAAGAACGCAAAAATTAAAGACAGCTGATCATGCTCTTGGATGTATGCAGAAAACATAATCCACCTCAATAAGAACGTTATGGCCTGTAATATTATGAACAAGGCCCTGCCAGCCTTCTAGAAAAATACAAATCATAGTCTAACTTCTTTTCCTATAATACGAGAAACAGCCAAAACCTTCAGGTTCCAAAGCACAGGACAGAACATTATACAAAGAGTTTCTATGGACTGGAATAATACAAATATCAAAATACGTGAGTTACCAACATTAAATATTTCAAAAAGGCAAAAAGTATCTGAAGAGCAAAACTTAAAATAAACACGACCCCCTGGAAGAGCAGCTCCACGTTAAACTATCTAAATTATATAACACTGAGTACAAATATAAATATATATATATATTTCGAAGATTGATATCGAAACGCTTGAAACTGATTGAAAAATGGAGCATAATTTTGAGTGATTTCGATATATATATACATTTTTTTGAACTCAGTTTTAAAAAATATTCATAGCTTATTGTAGTTATATGCTGAAGGGTTATTTCGTGTATAAAGAATTGATAAAATGAAATGAAGAAAGAAAAAGACTTTTAACGAGAACATCTCCATACATGACTTTCTAAGAAAGTTTAGTTTGTCGAACAAACCAAAAGAGTTTACAAAAGTTTCATCAACACTGCAGGTCACGCAGGTCAAACAAAAGTAACAAAAGTCCTACAGAGATCAAATATCAAGCAGAAAAAACACTTTCTCCTTGTCAAATTCAAACTAGTTGACCCTATAGACTATTAAATGGTATATTGTGCTTGAAAGTCAAATGCCAGATTACATAACCATCTAGAATCTCAAAGCACAGACAAAATCACAACGAATAAAAGAGAAATAACGACGGCTCTTAACTGGCAGACTAAGTTCAAGAACAAGTTGTCAGCTACCATGGGTGACCAATGTAAGATCAAACATGTCACTCCATGACATATTCTTTATGTTTTTGATATCCCACTAAAGGGTGGATAGACCGAAGTCGACACATCACCTGCGCCAACACACTTCAAACTTCACGGTGGATTTCTTCCAACATCAAAATTGTAATGGGAAAAGAGAGATCCTATCAAATTGACTATAGATGGAGATTCCACACTTTGGCAGAGATATGACCAGCTGTTAAACGAAGCCTAGAGGATAGGGAAATAACACAGGAAAGCTATTGGATCCATCCACAGTTCTCTTTTCAAATACTAGTCGGAAATCCTTGGCAGATGTAGATCCTCTGAAGATAGCAAAATAAAGCATAACTCTCAAGTATTAGCAAGAAATATGGATAAAGATATATAAAGTCTTTAATTTAATTTCAAAATGACCTTAACCTAATCTTCATGAATGAGATATTCAAACAAAAAATTTTAGAGAAGAATACTGACCAACAAATTGGGAATTGGAAACTTGTGTAAATTCCAAAAATCAGACCAACATTCGTGGAATTCAAAGCGCGTCTTTTAAAGACAAACATTCGAGCAACCTAGCAGATGGAGTGAAAAACTGAAAGACCTCAATTGCATTCAAGCTGGAAATAAAACATATATATAAATATATATATATATATATAATATATATATATATATATATATATATATATATATTGTTAATTTATTTATTTATACATAACTTATAATCACATAATCACATGGATTGATATATTTATTTATTTATTTATATATAAGTATTCATTTATATATTTATTTTTTTCATTTTTATATATATTTTTATATATAATAGATACTTTTAATACATTACCAGTAGTAAGCACGCTAAAATTGCAGGATCTTATAGCGAGCACTTTCAATACATTGCCTAAGAAAAAGAAAATCATATTAACAGCAGAGAAAGCGATGACCCTCAAACATACGTAAGCCGCTCTGTCAAACCAACTTTGGATTCTACTGTGGCAATTAGGAGATAGGTCAACCAGCTGAGATCCTCCATACTAGCGAGACAAGATTAGATCCCAAGAAAATTAGAAAGGTGTTATCTGAACAGATACCAATTATCCTGAAATCTACTCTAGACAAACAAAAACCCGAAAATTACTAAGAGACAGCTGTGTCAATAGTAGTCAAAAAAGTGGGTGAACGCGTGAGTTGAGCAAAGATCGTCCAAGCTACACAAGAAAATTGCTCATCACTAAGTGTTTCCAAAAAGAAATACGTGTTCTTTCAGTACATCAAAGTGCACATTGTGGTCTCCATAAAACATTCTACCTCGCTGGCCTATGCTACTGACCAAGATGCTGACCAGTACACAATAGCTAAATACCACTCTGTCTCAAGAATTAACAATAACTTACAACTGTGAATCACGTATTTCTCACCTGTGAGCTGTCACTGTACAAAATACAAGAGAAAAACATGAAGAGAATCCTATCATACCAAAATGACATGACAATAAAGAATCTCAAAGGCCACATATCAAATCTGAAAACAGTTCAGTATGGGATCCGTCAAGACTCGAGTCTTAGACACATTCGACTCATCATTTACGTAAAAGACTTCCAGAAAAACCTGTACATAAACGAGGCTCCACATAGGGCATTTGGGCACTGAAATGTCATTTCTAACTTACCACAGACGTCTCTATTTCAAAATATCGGTGTTTGCTATAGCAGCGGCACCAACGCTCAGATACTTATCCGAAAATATCATACATCATCTTCTAGTGCCAAACGCTAAAATTGATCTCCACGCTCTCTCTATGCAATCGGCCTGTTGATGAAAGATATACAGTGCTTAGCTTTATATAACTTGACAGAATCCAGAAAAAATTTATATTTTCAAGTGCATGAAAGTTTAAAGTTATAATGAAAATAGCGAAACATTTCATGCGGATATATAAAATAAATGTTTCCAGGTACATTACGTAGCAGGAACGCTAAAAAATGAGTTAGAGCTGGAAAGATATGATGCGTACAAACAGTCTATTTTGTACTTCGCGCTGGAACTATTTTCCCATTTAGGTCTGTTGTCAACTCGTTTCCAAACTTTTAGTAAGGCAGTGCAATTACCTCTCTATGTCCCACTTTCACGACATATTCACCCATCATTCTGAGGCAATAAATCCTCGTGAACTTTTATCATAAACTAAATGATAACAAATTGGCTACTTAACAACTTTGCATGTGTGATGTCGTCCAATTTCAACGATTTACACCCCTCCCTCCTCCTAATCGAACAACGTTATCTCAACAAGAGCTTCTAACTTCATGGGGATGAACCCCGTCAAATTGTGAACTGCCCCTTCCCTCTCGTTCCCACCCATTCATGTACTAATGTCAGTAACTAAATACCAAACTGAGTTTCAGTCATTAGAAACAAAGTCAATCGCGCCTTTGTGAGCTTTCTGGCTTTCATAATTGGGAATCTACACTTATTGGCCTATGCTGATATAATTTTATCATGATTGCATTGGTCGTTCGTAGCACTTATAAAAAGGATTCTTAAAAAACACATGACAATGATTATAGAGCTAACTTGCAGAAAGGAGAAACTCCTATAATGTAATCCACAACAGGAAACCATTCTCCTCCTTTCGTACTAAAAGATTGATTATCAAGCACATCCCCTTAACCCCCTATAGGAGAACGTCATACACTTACTCCTTACCATGTGCAAATTGAGGGCTCTTTCACTATGAAACAGCCGGTCACAGCATGAACATTCAAAACCCCTGTGTTCAGTTTCAAAGAGACCTAGAAGAAACCAAAATTTAATGATACATTTAACATTCTTAGAATTCATGAGTAAAACACAAGGAAAATGCCCTAATTCTTTTGTTACTTATTTCTGCTGCCCGATATTCCCACAAGAGGATTGAATTCTTTCGGATTATTAACTTGAGAAGTTAGGGAATAATAGACAGTAAGAATACTGAAAAGCAGACCTACAGGAATGCTGGAGAGGGGACAGAGGGGGGCAAGCGTCCTTCATGTCTTTCATCAGGGGGAGCAAAGAGAAAATGCACTTTGCAAGAAAACTTTTTACCCATTATTGATCCGGACCTTAAAGGTCTCTGTTGATGCTTAGTAACATTAATTTTGTTGCGAGACGCTTTGTTCAAATCACAAAAAAAAGCAAAAGTAGGACATTGTTCCATTGCCACCTTTCAAAGAGGAAGTAATTGATAAAATGTTGATGAACAAAGCAGGCCTGGAACACAGTGACCCTTTGCATAACACTGACCCCTTGTATTTTACTACTTCCAGCGTCATTGATTCTCCAGCGCATTTCCACACAGCAGAAACGTCTCCTACCAACCTCCATTGGCACTTATTCGAAAGGAGCTTTTCTGAATGGATCCAATTAGAGGATTTATGGCAAGCTTTAGAATCTCCCACATTCTCATGTCTGTACCTTGGCAACCATGCATATGAAAGTATCCATTTTCATTTAAAAAAAGCCCTCCATTAAAAGCTACATGTGGGTTGATCATCTTCATAACTATTCTGAGCTTGAGAGCAAAATATTCATAGTTTATCATCACTTCCTAAATGCTTGCAAAACGGAAACACAAATCATTGAAGCATTACCTGATACATTTAAGCTTGCCAATAGATTGGAGTCTTTTCTACCATTGACAGTAGAGCAGATTGCCTTGTCAAATCTCTAAGGATGCAATGAAATTGTTAACTCTGTTAAAACTTCCTCTTTAGTTTCATCCAAGCCCCACTGATTCAAGAACTAAGAAATCAGCATACCAACAAACCTTCTTCGTGGCGACAAATAAAAGATATCTGAATAAGATAAAGATGCGATCCAGCAACCTAGACAACTTAAACCTCTGATAAACTTCTCTTTTCAAAGTAAAGATAATTTAAACGTACCAGGTTTAATTTTGCGACACTCAACAAACACCTCATAGGAGAGAAACCTGACGGAGACTATGAAAGAGTCTACTTATTCACAATCACATACTCTCCTGCGCAGTGATGGAGATAAAGCCCAGTCAACTGGAAATTTCAGACTTTGTCTGCCTAATCACAATTTTTCGTCCCACAATTACCATTTCTGAGATGTGGTTATCAAGAACAAATGTCAGAAAGCTTGCCTTTAGTCCATCAAAAACTTGCATTCCACCGTACCCCTGCCCATGTGTAAGTGAATACAAAATGAAAACAGAAAGTACCTCTAATAATCTCCTATAACGTCTTTTTCTTGCAGTGTCAAGACAGTTTTCAAATCTTTTCCTTATCCACATCTCCTGCCCCTGTAAAAAGTCTAGGACCAGTATTTGCTCCTGCTGCGAACTGAATCTATGAAGATGACAACTCCTCTTTTCTCTAGACTTCTTCTCTATGACATGTTTTGTATCATGGCATATCATCTCATGTTGTGAAACATTACCAACGGTATCATCATCGCAGAGGGATACATCTTCAATCTTAAGAGTAAGTTCTTCAACATCTTCCCTGGTTAGGTCATCATCTTCAGGCACAAAGAGCCCAATGATCCTTGGGTGAATTTTCTCTAAAAGCCCATTATCTGCACCATCACTCAAACCCCCAGCATCTTGCTCTATCACAGGACATGTGTCAGCTTGGGTATCTACACCACCATATTCTTGAATGATAGCCACATTTCTGTCATACTCCGAAGTGTTGGGATCATGTAAAATCACGGTACCATTAGAGTTCCCCTTACTCCTATCAACACCATCTGAATCTGAAGATCTTACAACCTTTTGATGCTCAACGTCATTTGAAACAACAGGCCTTAACCAACTTCCCCATTCACCATGATGAAACTTGTCAGGTTTAGTACTGCTTCCATGTTCACATTCACTTGAGACAACAGGCCCCAGCATACCTCCACATTCATTACCATCAGAATTTTCAGATCTTAAATGGTCTCCATATTCCAAAGCAGGAGCAACAATTTCCACTGATTTCCTTTCATGCTCGAGAGACAAATTTTCTGCGGGTTGCAAGCTACTTCCATATTTAAGCTCATTTGAACTGCCAGTCACTATAGATAAGCTATCAATTTTCCTAGCACCATTAGACATTCTTGAACTGCGAGGCACCAAACTAGTATAAACACGTCCCAAATGCTTATTATTGTCCTTGGCTTCAGACTCATCACAATTATTTTCAACAGCATGACTACATTTCCATATCTGAATATTGTGCTCCAAGTCATTATGTGTACCATTCACTTCTTCTGTCATATCACTAAAAATACTGACCACATTTTCAATTTCTGCAGTTCTTCTTTTTTTAGATTGTGTTGAATTCCCTATTTCTCCTGTTGCTGGACATCTAGCAAGCTCTGCAGTTGACATGCATTCTGAATAACTTTGACTATCCCTTCTATCTGCAAGAAATTTATTTAGCACTATTGAGATATCACCTTGCTTATTAGGTAAGAAGAAACTATTCTACAAGTTAGAGTTCAGTAGTACTATAAGGAGAAATTGACACCTTATTCTTCTCCTTCTGCAGCAAATGTTTCTGTTTCAATGGTGAGTGAGGTTGAGTATAACAGGTAGCAGACAAAAGCTTGGCCCTTTTGGACTATATCGACTCTCATGGACCTGTGTAAAGGCTCTAGCCTAATACAGAATATCACTTTTATCATCATCATTATTATTTTTATTTTTTGTTCCTTCCTTGCATTACTGTCCAGATCTCGTCACTGTGCCAAGGCCAGCCCATGACTCTTGGGCAGCAGTATTGTTCAAGTGATGGACAGCATTCTTCTCAGGATGTGAGTGTTTCCAAGGCAAAAGCAATCTTTTGCACTCCTTCAATTATTATTTGTCCGAGAATTTGACTTATGCACGTCTGAAAGTCTTTCTTTACTAATAGTATTATTACTATAATTATCAGTATAAGTAGTATTATTGTATTAAAGTATTATTATTATAATTATCATTATAAGTACTATTATTATAAGTTCTGTTACAAATCGTACTTTATATATAACAGAATTAACTGTAGGCTTTGAAACAAATTTAAACGATAATGTTCACTACAAAGAACGTAAGTATCTGAGGGATGTGCTTTTGGGTCTAAGGGATGTGACATAGGTGGCAGACACGAGAGATATGATCAAAGTGGCAGGTCTGAGACACAAGGCTCAGGGTGGTAGATCTGAGGGATATAACTTAAAGTTATAGGCCTGAGAAATGTGATGTATGCTATCACAAAAAGGAACGTGATTCAGTTGGTACAAATGAGGGATAGGGATTTTGGTGTTAGACATGAAGGATCTGATTTAGGTCATAGGTCTAATAGATGTGGTTCACACAGTAACCCTGAAAGGTACTATCTGGATAGTACATCTCACAGATGTGACTTTAAAATAGTAAATCTGAGGTGTGTGATTCTAAGGTGGCAGATCCAAGGGATGTGATTTTATGGTGGTAGATATGAGGGATATGATTTTAGAGTGATAGATCTAACATATGTGATATTACAGTGGTAGAAGGTCTGAGGGATGTGGCTATACAATGGTAGGTCTGAGTGATGTGACTTTGCAGTGGGAGATCTCAGGAATGTGATTTTACAGTGGTAGACCTCAGGGGTGTGATCTACAGGTGGTAGATCTGAGGGATGTGATACTACAGTGGTAGGTCAGAGGGGTGTGATTTTATGGTAATAGGTCAGAGGGATGTGAGTTTTAGTGGTAGATGTGAGAGATGTGATTTTAAAGTGGTAGATCTTAGGGTGTGAGTTTATAGTGGTAGATCTTAGTGATGAGACTTTGTGGTGATAGGTCTGAGGGATGTGATTTTAATGGTGGTAGAGCTGAGGGATGTAATTGTATGATGGTAGGTCTGAGAGATGTGATTGTAAGGTAGTAGATCTGAAGGAAGTGATTTTATGATGGAAGATCTGATGGGCATGATTTAGATAGCAGGTCTAAGAGGTGCAGCTTAGATGGCAGATCTGAGGGTGTGATTTTAAGGTGGCAGCTCTGAGGAATGTAATTTGAGTGGTAGACCTGAGAGATGTCACTTCACTAATCAGCTGGCACAGAAAGAATACAAACTTTACTTCTTTAAATTGTGCAAGTTGGATTTTATATGTCAGAGTTTCATTGAACATAAAATTCAAAAGGCTTTCTTCTAAAATTATCCAAAACTTTTGAACACACTGCTCCAATGGCTAAAGTCTCCTATTGTCACCTCACTTGATTTGAAAAATGCCTTTGGCAAAGTTCACCACAACGTAATTCCTAAAATTCATACGCATCTTCACATACATGGTCACAGGCAACAACTGATCTCTACTCGAATTTCCAAACACCATTTATCACAGTCAGTTGAGGTGTTCTTCAGGGGAACTGTTTAAGCCTACTAACTTTCAACCTCTGTTTCAATATATCTATTCATAAAATCTCCGATCAGATGTTCAAGTAATGTGGTTTCACAATCAGCTCTCTCTAGCCCATCCACTGGCTTCAACTTGCATACAATGCTGCAGTCATAATTGGTCTTCAGAGTGAAAAACAAAGTCTACTGTATCATTTCACTAGATGGTGCACATGGGTAGATGAGATTATCAGGGTTGACAAATGTTCCACCTTTGGTATAAGAAAATCATCCACTTCATCAACCCAATATCTTCCCAAGCTGGAAATGAATCATGAAAATGTCAAATCTTTCAAATATCTTGGTAGACATGCTATGGATAACCAAATCCACATGTCTGACGCTCTCAAAATCCTCAATGATTTAATGACAAAAACAGATGATCTTTCCTGTCATCCAAAATATAAATTTAGAATTTACCATCAATTTGTTTTTTTCCAAACTATGCTATCATCTTACTATTGCTGATCTCAGCAAAACTTAGGTGATCCAGAATTTTGATAATAACGTTGGTAAGTAGGCTCGGCAATGGCTTGAACTTCCTATTAGCTCTACCTTGAGTGTTGTCAATGTTCAGAATTCAAAATATAGAATTAACTTTATTTTGCCCTCTATGAAATTTATTCATTGCCAGACTGTTATAAGAAATGCTCGTAAATCTTCTCCACTTTCTGACATAAATTCATTATGGGCTGCAACTAGCAATGGTACTAATATTCAATATGACCAGTATAAGAATACTAAACATATTCTAACTCCCATTCAGAGAGAACATGAACGATCACATTAATCATGAAATAACATCACAAAGTTTCATTATGTCTTCCACAGACAAGCCAATAACACATTGCCTGTAATTAGTAAGGTGTATCATTGCATCTTTGTTAACTATAGCATTTCATAAAAATGAGATCAAGTTTAAAAAAATTATCATTATTCACAAAACCAATTTTAAACAGACTGGTGACATGAATGTGTGATCAACCAGTTCTCTCCCTAATCTGCAACAGAATGTTCATTGTTAGCTATTGATAATGTAGAAATAATCAAGGGGAATGCATGAGGTTTACAAAACATAATATTTATATCCAAAGGTACCTGTAACGTTTTTCAAAATGGCTTGAGTAAGTTTTTTCCAGAAGAACTTTTGTGCAACCTTGTTTGTCCAGTCAAGTTTCCATAATGGGGCAAATAGATCTGGAACTTTGCATTGTCTCAAAAGAATTGGCAGCAACCTGAATTCTCTGATTATTTCTGGCGCATTAACACAACATTTCTCAATCAAAGTAGTCCAAAGGTCTTCATCAGCACCATACTTGCTTGTCAAAACTACTACTGTGCAAGAACTGGAGCAGAGGCCATTCAGTTTATTCTCAATTATTGTCTTCCCTGGCTCAAAGTCTCTATCATCCCAACACACTGAAAAGTTCTCATCCTCTAGATGTTGAAGCAGCTGCTCTGTTACCCATTCTTTATCTGACTCATGGTATGAGATAAATACATCATAGATTTTACCCTTTGCTACCATTCCAGACATGGTATATGCCTGGCTAGTCAAAATATTTTCAAAGCTCAGATGTAATTCAGTTGATTGTAATCTGCAAGAAAGAGAAAGTGCAGTTAGCAATAAGTCCTCAAAAAGAAACTAAATCTGCAAAATTATTAAGTAGCAGTTCTTGAAAACCTTGCTTGAAAGAACATAAATTTTCTTATTAGACTCCAGCGGGTCTAGTATGAGTAGGCTTATTTTAGCTTTAAACTACCATATGAGGAGTTAAACATTCCTAGCTATGTCAAAAGATGATAAGGTACATGAGACTAAAAACAAAACAGACTGCATTTGAGAATTACTCCATGCTATGGAGACATTTTGGTTGAAATTTTTGCAATCACTCTGCTCTCTTTCAGCACACATGCATGAACTGGTCAAATTAGTGAGACATAAAACAGGGCATACACAAAAGCCAGACTACATTATTTGACTTTGGCATAGGGAAGTTCATCATTAGGAAAGTTTTGGCACATTTAAAGGTTAAAAGTATGACAAATAGGTCTTTAATGGTGTGAATATGGATGGGAGTTCAAGTTCAAGTTCATTTCATTTTAAAATTCCAAAACATTTACAAATTCCTTTCAATTACCACTACAATAACATCATAAACAACAAACATAAAGTAATAGTTTACAATAAAGTTAAACATAAACACAAAGCAAGGATACTAATAACAAAATGTTATAACAATGTACAAAGAGACCTAAACTAATTAATTAATTTAAAGCAGTCAAAGTGGAACAGGGAAGATATTCTCCCACACTACATAGAATGCAGTCTGGCACCAGAGGAGGAATTTACATTTCCTTCCTAGGATAATCTAGGTACTTGGCTAAAAATACCTAACAAGTAGACATGTATAGGTACAAGTTCTGTCTGAATGTGTTTATCTATTGTTCTATCTACTTATAAATCAACTGTTATGTTATTACAGTATACAATTGCAAGTCAAGAGAGTTAATTTCAATTATGTCATTAGCGCTTCATACTAGTTTCAACTATTCAAGAATTCTGCAAAACCCATTGCAAATATTGCTGGCCAGAAAAATTTCTAGGAGCATTGCTCCTACGTTCCGATAACTTTATCCACCTCTGCTGCATACCTTCTGGGGAGGATAAGCGAGAAATAAACTAGAATGTAACTATTTGTGGTGAATCAACACAATAACTTTCGTAACCCCTTTAGCCACACAGAGGGAGATGGCAGCTGTATGCTCAGTCACTGTACATGCATGCTTGAATATGCAGCTCGTTGCCTATAAAGTAACTGCACGCGAGCAAGCCTGGCAAGTTCCTATTTGTACGTGCAAGATCTTTTCGAAAAACTAGTCATAATTCACACTATGGACTTCAGTTACTCCATTCGTTAACTTACACAATTATAGTTTTCTTCTACAAGGCAAAGGACTTACCATGGTACTATGCTCAGATGGTTTGTACACAGCGTTCATTATGCCCCTATGTCTGCCACCATACACAGTTGTTTATTGTCTAACCATCTCCCTCAAAAAAATTATTTCATCTGCCATTTTGTCATTTTGTTGCTTGTATAACTCTCGCCTCGAGGCCATGTTAGAACCGAGGCTTCCATTTATAATGCCGGCGGCTTTGCCAGCTTTGCCTACTACTTTGTTGTCACAGAGCCTCTCTGCATTTGAAAGAAGGTATAGCAAGGTTTACAAAAACATAACAGAAGTGAACTAGGCAACTACTTCTAGTCATAACTCCTGGAATTTTTACTTTCACGTCAGTATTTCGATATGCAAAACCGAAATAAAATACTGTGAGTCTTTTTACGAGTCTCTTACTATGCTCACCAAATCTCACAAATCTTTTCTTATTGCTCCAAAGTTACATGATTTTCACCAGCTGCGAACCAGGTTACAGAGAACTAGCACTAAGCCCAAAGCCTGTTTGCTTGAGCTTCGACAATACCTGAGTCCAGAATGCAGTGATAACCAAATTGAGCAGTGATAAAATGGTTATCTGTTAAACAGTGTGTGCAAATCACTTAGCTTCTCAAAAGCTTATTCATACAACATTTATAGCAAAATGGCTTTGATCATTGGGATATCTAATGCCATAGCAATAACAATCATTAATCAATATTCATTCCATTATACGTAATGTCATAACACCTTCGCTCACATAAGAAGCGAAAAAGGACGCTACTTCCATTTCATTTTACACTTTTTGTGAGACTTCGGTCTGTCACTTTGCCAGTGGCGTAGCGTGACCCTTTTTGTTGGGGGGGTGTAAAATCACAATTTACCGACAGAAACCGTCGTGATTTAGTCGACGACAAAACATTCTTGATTTATCAATGCTGGCAATAAACACCGTTGCCAACACACTTGAATACAGCTTGCCTAAGCACATCAGCCATGTACCGACGAAACTCAACGGAGTTGAATTTACCGACGAAACTCAACGGAGTTGAATTTACCGACGAAAATCCCGAAAGTTGGGGGTGTCACACCCCCCCACACCCCCCCGCTAGCTACGCCCCTGCACTTTGCATATTCTAACGTATTCAGAAACGCTGTCAAGATCTGGACTGCAGTTAAGAGTCTGTATTGATTATTCATATAAACACACCCGAGTCACGTGTCTTGGCACGTGCGAGCTGCAGCGATTAAAGAATCAAGTTACAAAATTTCCAACAGTTTTCTTTATAAACTATACATTCTACACTACCGTTCAAAAAGTGTTGGGACGATTCGAAGTTTCGAAGAATGTCTACATTAAAAGCGTTAAAAAACATGCATTTGATCCTCTCTTATCAAATAGGACAACCGATTATTACCATGAAATTTTTATAAGACATTGTTTATGTTTCAAAGCATTTCAGTTGCGCCACAGTATTCGAAAAAGATTAAACGAAAAATTTTTCTAGGCCAAAAACATGAACATGGAATTTATGAGGCGTCATAACATACCATACGAGAAGCGCTTGGAAATGGCTTTTTACAAAAATAATGGTAAAAGCTATCAAGAAATTGCAACAATTGTGGGCTGCTCAAAGAATGCAGCTTTCGCTGTATGCAAAAAGTTCTGTAAATTTAGAACCGTAAAAAATCTGCCAAGGGTTGGTAGTCCAAACAAGATAAAGACGCCAAGACATGAAGTCTTTATTGAGAGTGCTGCGATGTAGTAGGTTTGAAACTTTACAAAACATTGTGTTGGCGTGCAAAAAAGTCTAACTTTTGAAGCATTAGCAAAAAACACAGCAAGAAAAATCATTAAAGGATAGAGTTTTTAAAGCTGCATAAGAAAAAAATCTTAATTGATATCAAAAATGAATCACAATAACTTAACATTGCCACATAGGAGCAAAGTCGACGCGATCATTCTTTTATCGAATCGTCCCAACATTTTTTGAACGGTAGTGTATTAACAATGGATCAAAAAGAACTTGAGCCTGTATTCCGTGCTCCGTTCAGATAGGACCTAGCGTAAATGCACTGAAATAAGAAGTTGACTAAGACAAGAATGTGTCCTCCGCAGGATTCAGGCTCACATTTAAACGAGATCTCGATGCACTATCTCCAACGACAATGATAGATACTGCATAGTCCCATATACGATACCGTACCTTTGGGAGTGCCTGTTAGAGAGGACACTTAATCTGGGTCGTAGGCATGAGGTAGAGCGACCTCTAAAAATGGGCCCCAAGGTGCGCATCGAATTATTGATATTGCGCACGGTAGGCAAGCCCTCTAACAACTCAGCCATTCGCCCAATTGACAAACTCACAATAAATATCTTGCAAGGTGTAAAACATTATGTTCATCAAAATACTTCTATATGCAATTTTGTACCAATTAGAAGTTGGAAACCGGGTAAATCTATATCAAAACACATCTCAACAAAGATATTGTCTGTATCGACACCTCAAGGTACTCTCCATTTCCTATTTCCTGTTAGCTTCTAGTTTCCATGGGTAATAAGATTCTTCAGATAGTCGTTCAATTGATGATGTTCCTTTCAAATTTATTGTGGCATTTTCACACAGGGCCCCGACGTCAATCAGTCACAATGACCTTCACAAACACAAAATAATACGGGGTTCTCAGAAAGGAAGGAACCCAAGCAACAATATATCACACGCCCTAAAATGCAAATTCCTCCCCCCATGTCTGTATGGACAACTGTGTTATCTGTAGAATGCAAAAAAAAACCAAATCAGCGTGCCATTGAGCACGTATGATGAAGCACGTAACTCGTAAAGCTATGTCTACTTCTCCGGTAAAACATATCTTTTTCTAAGGAACCGCTTCATATCAAACTAATCTGGAAAAGGCCAAAAAACGTAAGGAGTTTGCATTCCTAAAGAGTTCATAAATCCATTTTATCAAAGCAAAAAATCGAGAATTAGAAGTCGAGCTCCACAAATGGCAGTTAAATTAGCATTAATGATATTTAATCTTTGCAGTAACTGCTTTTCTAGCAACAATTTATTCCAAAATTACGAATAGCAAAATTTGTTCAGCTTCTGTTCTTTTATCAGGGAAATAAATGTGCAGTTAAAACTAAGAAACTTTTATTAAACTTTAAGTATTATAGTGTGATCAAAAGAATTCCAGAAAACAAGAAACTTTAAGAGCTAGGCCTTGAGCTAGGTTCTGTATAATAAATATGTACACCAACTCTCGTTTCCGAGACGTTTAACATGATAATGAGGACTAAAAATTATCCATCATTTTCATATGGCATTTGCATGAAACAAGTGAAAAACATAGAAACATCTCACGTGCATTTAAAACGTGTTAACAGCTAAAATGTTACATTGAGAACAGACTTATATAAAATAAATGTATCGAAAAAGAGTGCTATATAAGTTATGAAGGCAAGATCAGAGTTTACTAAGAATCTGCTGTGTATTCTTTATTTTTGTTCGTATTTTTCCGACTGAATATCTTCCCTGTCTGTGACGATCCTTTACCTAAGAAAATTAAGAAGCGATTACCCCAAACTGGTCTCAATGCTTCCAACGATAGGGCAAAACCAGGTTTTGACAATAGCAAGGAAAATCGAAAAATTGCTGGATGTTGAAAGAAATGTTTGTGATAACGACAGTTTCTCACCCTGTTTGTCCTACATTCTATAACCAGTTCATAATTAGATCAAAACAAATCAGAAACGAATGGAAAAGATGCCTACCACATGCAGTCACCATCTTTTTCACTAACCATGTCATGGGTTCCTGCAATGTCTTTCTATTTGATGTCAAAACTTCGAACAATTTCACTGTATGGAGGAAAATTTACCTCTGTCAGTACCAATACAACCGAATTCAATACAATACATTACAGAATCAAACAACGCAAAACAATTTCGTGCAATGCAACAGTGAAGCAACAACTTTTAATTTAATACAACACAGTGTAAAGCAGCACAACATATTGCAATTGAATGCAACATACTGCAATTCAATGCGACATACTGCAATGGAGTGCAACACACTGCAATCCAATACAACATGCTGCAATGCAGTACAACATGCCACAATGCAGTAAAATGTACAGCAATTCAATACAACATACTGCAATTCAATACAACTCATACGATACGCTGTAATATACTGCAATGCACTAAAACAAAAAAATGCAGTCACCATAATCACTAAAACCACTAATTTACTTAAAGTAAGCTATATGAGAAATAACAAAAAAAATAATGGACACTTCATATCATTGAAATATTTGGTATATACGATTTTAAACCTCACTAAATAATAGATATTTTATATTTGACTACTTGGCTTAAATACAATTATGATATTAGAATGATACAGTACTTATTCAATTATCTCGGCCTCGTCTATCCGGACTTCAATTATCCTATCCGTAAAAAATGCGAAGAAAGTGTGAAAAACCTTTATGAAATATTTTTGGCATTTTTAATAATATTTTCGGTGCGCTCTTCTTGCTTTTTTTGAATAAGATACTTTTGCTCTTGCCAACATTGGCGCACCCTTCGTCCCCTTGCTCATGCTAGACTTTCACAAAACTAATCTTGTTTATTTATGTTAGTTTCTGCCGTTATTCGTATATTCTCGATTATCCGGAATTTCGGATTATCCGTACGCATCTTGAAATTTAATGTCCAGAGAAGGCCGGATAACTTAACAAGCACTGTAATATGAACGATAATAGTGAATATTAATATACGTTATAATGAGTTCAGTATTTGACCACTCTTTGTTACATCTGCTGCACAAGATATACCACGACGTTCTGATTTCAATGGTAGGTATCTTTCTAATTAATGTTGTACGCAAACCGTAGAACATCAGCGTACAAGGACAAAAGACTTTGTGGTGGTACCTTTCTCAGCATCAGACCATTGCATTATTCGCTCGTGGTCGCACTTTCTCTCTTCCACTTTATCCACTTTAGTTCCAAGAACCAAAACTGGAAACTGACCAACAAGACAAGTTAACATCAAAAGAACATATCAAACAGCTTTCAGGGGATGCAGTTCCCCTTTGACTGAATTTTTTGTAATGTGGACTCTAACTTTTTCCTTTGATCTTGGTTTGCAAACTCATGTGTATGTCTTATTCCAACTTAATTGCAAATTCAGTATAATCCACTACCAATTCAATGTATAAGAGAGAAATGAGGGAAATGAATTGGATAAATTTTACACGATTCTAAAGGATACTGGCTAAAACAGTCTTCAAAAATAGAGAATTCTGTGGTGAGTCCCCCCCCCCCTTCATCTCCCTCCCCCGTAGAAATACACTACTGATGATATACTCACGTCTTTGCCTCTGACACGATCAATCTCCTTCTTCAAATCGTCCACAAGTTTAAAACTTCTTTCACAGCATACACTGAAAACTAGGATAAAACCCTGGGGAAAGAATTCCAATGATACTGCAAAATCAATTAGCATAACCATAGAGACTGCATATTCACTGTGTCTGTCCTAACACTTTGTCAAATTATTGCATCAATTTTAAAATGCAGTAAATAATTCTATTCATACGAACAAAATCCCTTCAGATAAAATGATTTCTAATAGATAACTTCAATTAGTCTTCCTTTATCATAACAGATCTCTCAAGGTTCTATGACTCCTTTCAATTTGGCTTCAGATTTCTCCAGATTCAAAACAGCATTATTCCTAATTTAAACAAAGCTGGGTGCACTTCATCAGCGCAAAGTTTGTATCTTGTTCTCTAGATAAATCATGGGATGATAAGAAATGTTGTTTTCATTCTACAGCCCTATAGTAAACCAAGTTAAAATGTATGGCGATAGAAACCTAGCTCACGGCCTAATAGTACATTCTTTTTTATAGGAATAAAGTTTACAAGAATATTGAGGTTCAAAATCGCTGAAATTTAGGAATAATTCATCAGTAATGCGAGGCTCAAGCTTCATCAAAACATAAGAATTCCTTTGTATCACAGCTACAATACTGCTTTCTGATGTACTTTCGCATTGTCGATACAAAATATAAACTATTGCTTAGTTTTATGATGTAGTAAAACATCAACAATGACTGGAATATATTCCTTAAATTTTTAGGCGAAGTTACACCTTTGGTATCTACGGATACTTTAAGAATAATTCTATGCTCAAAATCAGAAAAAATTAAGAATATTTGAGGCTCCGAAAAAATTTATGTATTCTTATAAAAAAGAATTAAAAAGTTTCTTAATATCTAGCTATTTAAGTTCTAAAAGTTTCTTACAAGTCTCTTAATTCACAGAAAAAATAGTACTAAAAAAGAAAAGAAAACATAACAACACTAATAGTACTGAAAAAGAAAACAAAACATAACAACACTCTCTTTTGTAATGCCCATATGGACTATTGGCTTTCAAGCACATAAAACACACTGTAGTGGACACTTCTAAATCCGTAGAGGAAAACCGTGTTTCCGAAGCTGTGAAAGATGACACAGAAATGTCAAAAGTTTCCTAACTCTTTCCTTGCAGTTCCAAAAGTTTCTTAAATTTTAGGCTGTCTAGTAATAGGTTTCTTATAAAAAAAACTTTAAACAGACATTCTTTAGTTATAGGAGCCAAGCCCTTTTTGTTGGCAAATTGCAGGTCCTACACCATTAAGTATTTCTTTTAGTATGACGTCAAGAATAAACAAACAGAGACGAATTCAAATCACGATATGAGGCAAACACTAAAATTAACTTCAAAAAATCACTTACATCTGCAACATGGAGATAATGAGAGGGAACTTTTGGTGAATCGACATTCTGAAAAAGGAGAAAATTTGATACTGCAATTAAACCTTAACTGCAAGCCACTATAATTGTAGTTCAATTGCAATTCGAGGGTAGGATGAAAAACTACATACATACAAACATATATATATATTTTCTGACTATATATAAATATATCCATACATGTAGGAAAGTCTATAAACATATATGTGATCTTTTCTTTCGTGCTGCCTAAATATTTAAGTAACCTTATAGTTATAACTGGGCACGCCAAACAGCTACAACGAGCTGCTGATTGTCTGCATCCTCGCAGTGAAGGGAAGAACAGGGACGCCGGGGCATATTTATGAGTGGGGGGGGGGCTGAGAATGAGTTCGAAGTCCATTATGATGGCGGGGCAGAGGGATTAGGGAGTCAGGGGCGGAGCTTCTAAAAATGTTGGAACCACGCCCTATCATTCATTAGGAAATGCCCTGTTTGACTATAGATGAGCATCTGTCCAAGTAGAACACTCGAATAGACCTCTTTGCTACTACATAAAGATTGTTCCAAGATCAGGTAAAATGATAGAAACACACGCTTTCAGAGCAATGAGATCGCGTTTAGCGCTATGTGATCAAGAACACAGACAGTGGCGGTTCTACGGGGGGGCCAGAGGGGGCCACGGCCCCCCAGAAATTTTTCTGGCCCCTTCATTGGCCCCCCACTTTTCAAAGAAGATATGAGTTTTCTTGATTTTCTAATTCTCTATAGAAGAAAGTCTCTTGTAAGCGCCTCGGGTCCACTGGTTGATGGTCTGTCCTTCCCAGGAGGCTAAATATACTGCTAAGGGATTCCAGCTATGGGAGGTATTAAAACTCTCTATAATAATAATAATAATAATAAATGAAATCTTTATACAGGATGTACATTTCAGTGTTACGTACATTGCTTTTAATATGTATCCTGTCAAAATAAATGATTACAAAAGTATCAATAAAATTAAAATGGCTTCCTAAATGTTAAAATGATTCTTTATATGTTCTTTAAATATTAAGAGGCTATCAGTTTGATGACTTTGGATAGGTAGGTCATTGTAGATTTTAACACCAATCGACCAAAAGCTAGACTTGGAAACTTGTAATTTGACTTTTGGAGCTCCAAGCATAAACCCATTATTCTTGTATTCTGCTTATGTGCTCCGACAGTGAAAAATTTTGAAAGTTTTCACGAAGTTGCCTATCAAGATACTTCCTAACCAATAGAACTGCATGCTTTTTCATTTCATTCTGTATTAGTGTTTGCCTTTTGGTGGTCAGTCTGGCAATTCTTCTGTCTAAAGATTATAGCTTTGAAAGTTGTGTGTTTGTTAGGCTTAAATTTGTTGTACAAGCATATAGAAGAACAGGCAACAAAATTCCTCTGTAGATGTTAGAAATATATGACCTTAGAGAGAAGAGCAGCCTCAATTTTCCAAACGTCTTCTTGTACACTCGGTGGAAATTGGTATTAAATGAGAGTATTTGGTCCATTATTGTACCTAAGTACTTGTACTCTTGTGTGGGAGCTATCGTTTGATGATTATACTGCAATCTGATACAATCACCGTTTTGCACTAATTAACAAGCGAGGCGGGCTTTAATAGAAGTTGGTCATAAATTGTTGTGTAAGATAGGCAAATGTATCAAAGTTCTGACGCTTTTTAGCTATGGATAAGTACACAAGTTTAAAAAGGAGAATGGGTGACGCATTTGAGAATGAGCCAATAGTTAAAAAGGCTAAAGAGAATCTACAGACATGAAGGAGACTTGTTAAAAAATTTTTGACAAATTCTATGTGCCACGACCTTTTGAGTCAGCTAGCACTTCTCTCCATTGAGTCAAATCGTGCCGAATCACTAGACCTAGAGCAGTTTGTTGATGAGTTTGACTCAAGACATGACAATCGCCGTATTAAATTACACTGAACAGATTTGAACAGAACAACTAAGACAAATTAATGAAACCTTTGCTTACCTATTGCAAGTTCATTTCTGTCTTCAAAGATCAGGATCTTAAAACACTCAAGATCTTTTTCTCTGAATGCAAGTTTTGTTTGATTGAAATGATATAACTTCTTAACTGGTGTATTTAAGTTTTATTGTGAACAAGCTGCAATTTGTGCTACTGCAAGCATTCCATAGACCACAAACTACTACTCTGGGATTACCTGTAACTGTCCTCCCAGTGATGACGCCACGGAGGAAATAGGAGTCATGTCCCCCCAGTTTTCTCTAGGATCGATTTTCGAATCGTCTAAATTCGACGAGAAAATGTTGAGGATGGGGTGAGGGACCTCCATCAAAATTCAAATCTTCTTTAATTAGTACCATTGCTATTTATCGCGCTGTCAAGAATGCTTATACTTTCTTTTATGCTCGCTGTTGTCTTAATAGTAGGATAGTCATTTCCTTGCATTAAACTGGGTGTGGCAATCAAAGGGCGTGGTAATTTTAGGGTGAGGCTCCAAGTGTTTCCTTATCTGTGATGGCTGGCCCTCAACTGCCCCCCCCCAGTTCTTGTGGGCTAGAACCGCCTCTGAACACAGACCCTCTCATAGCACCATGCTTTGAAAAAACTTGGGGTATTTACCTCCACTAGGCCCTGATCAGGGACGTAGGAACCGGGGGGGCCAGAGGGGCCATAGCACCCACTTTTTAGCAAACTATGCAAAAGTGCCCCTTTGAAGCCCAAAATGGGCGTGGTAATGTGCCCCTATTAGCACTTGGCCCCCCACTTTTTAGATGCTTCCTACGTCCCTGGCCCTGATAACTCCACCACTGGTACTTCTTCAAGGTGAATGAACTTTAACTCGGAAAAAGGAGATCTACTTTCTATTTAGATCGAATTCCTCAACCTTGACATTATACATTAGCAGAAAAGTAGTGGGCTGCAGCCCCCCTGCCCCCAGGGTCCGGTGTGCCTGGAGAACAAACAAGTACGCCCAAGTGCAATATAATAATCAAGGAAACAATTTCATTCAGTGCTCACCAGACCAGCAGTGTCGTAGATCCGAATTTTCTCGCGTTGCCCTCTTTCAACTTCAATCCACGCTTCGTAGGTATCTTCCACAGTTGGGAAGGTCTGGAATGAGAATAACAAACTGCCAATCATGCTGCTATAAGCGTCCATCAATCTTTGGGACTTTACTACTTCCAATTGGATACCATGTCAAAATAATGCCTGATTACAACAACCAGACTGTCTCTCCACTCCATGGTGTTTTTAAGACTATTCTAAAACTGCATACTATTCTCGCGGCTACTACACTGAGGAATAAACCTAGATTCTCACAAACATAAACAAAATGCACGTGACGACAAGGTACCGAAAGTTGTGTGTCTGCTTGTGAAGTGCCTGTCTACCTTTGTACATAATCTTAAATTGTGTCGGTAAGAACGTCGTTAGAACCTTTTAGTACTGAAATCTGGAAAAATTTTTCAATATTGGGCCGAAAAACCTTTCTTATCAAACAAACGCGCTTGTACTACACACCAAATGATACAACCGCAAGGACGATACGTAACATGGCCTCACTGTAACACTAGTTTCCTGAAAACAATCAATCATTTACAAGATACAATAGCAGACCTGCCCAGGTTCAAATATTCCATACACAAGTTGTTCGATGATAGATGTTTTGCCGGCAGAAAATTTCCCGAGAAACACCAATCGCCATACCCTTGGTGGCCGAATCGACGTCTTTCGCATCCTTGACGATAGTTTGCCACTTAACAGTTTGTACAGCAGGCTGGATTCTCCTCAAGGCCTAACGATGGTCCCTGACTGCGTTCTAGCTTCACAGTAGCCAAGACACTCTACAAAGATCTCGCTCAGAAAATAAACAAGCACAAAAGAACTAGCGTTAGATGATTCGACGCCCGCTTTTCCGTATCAATGTGCAGTAAAGTTCTGGAATCCAAAAGTCTTAGATGTATATTACCATATTAGCTGTAGAAAAAGTCTTTTACACCCAACAAAATGCGACACTTCTATACAAGTAATAAATGTGTTCACTCCATTGAATCCAGCCTTATCCGACAAGCCTCGTTAGTCGTCCAAATCAACGTCTGTCAAATCACTCTCTCTCCAGACTGGAATGGGCGATCAATCAACACCCATTCATGGGCTTGTCGCTAAAATCAGCAGGTATGAGCAGCCAGGAGAGAGAATATTGCCACATACAATCACTGCCAAAATTCCTCCGAACACCAACTGAATAAGGCAGTCTGTCTGACAATAGTTGATTTGTGGTCAACTTTGAAGGTCTGTGACCCCCCCCCCCCCCCTTGAAAACAGTGTTCAGGTAAACGCTTAGCTGCTTCAATGCTATTGGAGAGTGAGCGACGTATCTTCTGGAGTAGTCCCTGATTACTTTACCATTGTTCTGAGGGGGGAATAGGGGAGCATACTCTATAAGGTAAAAAGTAATGTAAGTGGGATGGCGCCGTGGCTCATAGCGACCACGAGTACTCAACACTTTCTATTCCACGGCGCATATATATATCCATATACTTTTCCAAGACGCAAATCTACTTTTCTATGGCGCAAATCTACTTTTCTATGGCGCAAATCTACTTGTATACGGTACACATCTGCATTTCCACGGCAGAAAACTCCCTGAACAGGAACTCTCAATGTCACACTCTGAGATTGCAAAGCAGCTAAAGTGAAAGAACTGCAGATACAATGCTACATTTCTCAAAGTAATTTGGTTGACAAAAAAATGAAGATGGTCAATACTAAAATACTTTCCCAGCAATGAAGAGGATTGACAATATACTTTAAATATTTGACCATATTTGACCAACCTACATGCTTTCGTATAAGGAACCACTTTATAGCGAGCCTACATGTAGAATTCCAGAATATTTAAAGAACTTATACTACTAAAGGAAGCTCCCTAAGGAACTTTTCAATTTGAAAATTTTTCTATAACAGCAAACATTTACAAATTAGGAAGCCGGGTCCACTTATTTGCAGCCTAAACAAGCATAGATTGTTTACTATGCTTGTTTCAAAGTGGTTCATTGAGTATTTATGCTATAACATTTGTACATTATGCTTTAACATTTACAAAACATCTTTTCAACTTTTTTGTGAGTGTAGTCCTAAGTTATTGTTGATGATGATGATTATTATGTTACGAAAATAATTGTAGGCGAGGTAGTAGTTAGTCACATGCCTAAATGTGTCATGTGCTCTAGTTTTAGTTCTGTTCTGTTCTGTTCTGTTCTGATCAAGTTATGTTTACGCTGTATGCTCTGTGTTTTTTCTATTTTCCTACGCTAATTAACAAACGATTATAACAGGTTATGGGCCCAGAAAAGGAGAATAGATGAAGTACTGTAAAGTAAGTAAGGAGTAGTGCAATAGGTTTCAAACAACCATTGTATTCGCGATGGCTACAGCGGCTGAGGATGGAGCATCATTACGCATCGATAAATTTATGGGAGAGAATTTCCACCTCTGGAAATTTAAAATGCAAATGGTGTTGGAGGAACGAGATTTGTGGGGAATTGTAAGTGGTGAGGAAGTAGAACCGACAGGCGATGGAACTACACAGGCCACAGTTCAGAAATTCCGTAAACGTGCCAGGAAGGCATTTGCCACAATTTGTTTATCCCTCGGGGACGAACAGCTTTCGCTCGTTCGCTCATCAAAGACAGCCAAAGATGCTTGGGATAAGCTTGAAAGTCACTATCAGGTTAAGTCTTTAGCGAATAAGCTTTTCCTGCGAAAGAAATACTTTACTGCAACTATGGCGGAGAGTGACGCGATGCTTGAGCATATAAATAGGATGAAATCGCTAGCGGGGCAATTAGAATCAGTGGGAGCAACAGTCACTGAAGAAGACCAAGTTGCTACATTGTTGTGTAGTCTACCAGATTCATATAACAACCTGATTATTGCTTTGGAGTCCAGAGCGGAAGACCTTACAATGGATTTTTTAGTGGCTAGGTTATTGCATGAGGAACATAAGCGGAAGGGCGAAATCGCTGCAAGTGATGCAACCGAGAAAGCTATGGTATCATTTAAAGGAAAACCAGGGAAACAGGCTGAAAATAAGAGCTATATTGGTAAAGCCAGTATGAAGAAAAAGGGAAAATGTTACAACTGCGGTGTACAGGGGCACTTTGCGAAAGATTGTCGTAAACCAAAAACAAACAACGAGTTCCGTAGGCAAAGAGAACAAGCCAACACATCAGCATGCACAGAAGGTGATGATGAAAAGGGACATGTGTTGTTTCTAATGTCATCGGATGCTGGTAGTGCTTCTCAGTGGTACATAGATTCTGGTGCTTCGCAGCACATGACTAACAGCAAAGCTTCAATGGTGCATTACCAAGAATTTTCTTCGCCGGAATTAGTTAGGATGGGAAATAATTATGAAGTTAAAGCTTATGGAAAAGGGAATATATGGATTGAAGTAAAAGCCGAAGGCGTGTACAAGCCAGCTGAATTAGTTGATGTATTATATGTACCTGCCTTGGGAAAGAATTTATTTTCCGTAAGTGCTGTTACAAAAAGAGGTAACACAGTATTGTTTGAAAAGGGGAAATGCACAATTTTGAATTCTTCTGGAGTTGAGGTTGGTTCTGGAAAATTACAAGGAAAGTTATTCAGTCTTAATGCTAATATACAGCATACACATGAAGCCAAAATTGCAAATCAACAGACCGAGGAAATTTGGCACAAACGATATGGTCATTTGAGTCAGAACAACCTGAGAAGTCTTCAAAACAACAACTTAGTAAAAGGAATGTCTTTTAAGATAGATGAAGGAATTAAAGGCCCTTGTGATGCATGCTTAAAAGGAAAACAGAGTCGAAATTCCTTTCCGAAAGAAGAAGCAACAAGAGCAACAGAGCTGTTAGAAATAATCCACTCGGATGTTTGTGGGCCAATGAAGAGCAAAAGTCTAGGTGGTAATGCATATTTTGTCACCTTTATAGATGACAAATCCAGATTTACAACGGTTTATTTCATGAGAAATAAAAGTGAAGTCTTCAATAAATTCAAAGAATTTGAAGCAATGGCCACCAACGTGACAGGCAAAAGAATAAGAATTTTGAGGTGCGATAATGGAGGAGAGTATACCTCCAAAGTTTTTGATGAATACTTAAAGAGTAAAGGTATCCAGAGGCAATTTTCAGTGCCAAGAACACCACAGCAGAATGGTGTGTCTGAGCGCATGAATAGAACCATACAAGAAGTGGCAAGAGCAATGGTTCATGGCGCTGGACTGTCTGATATTTATTGGGCAGAAGCAGTGTTGACAGCTGTAATCATCAGGAACAGAAGCCCAACAACAGCTGTTCAACATATGACACCACATGAATGTTTTTATGGAAAGAAACCAGATGTTTCTAATTTCAAAATCTTTGGATGTACAGCATATATGCACATTTCAAATCAAGAAAGAAGAAAGTGGGATGCTAAGTCAGTGAAATGCATTTTCATTGGATACTCCATAAATAGTAAAGGATATCGTCTTTGGGATCCAAAAGCCAGACGTATACATGTATCAAGAGATGTTGTATTTTTTGAAGAGGATTTTGATGGACGTACAAATGAGTCACAATGTGTCAAAGGAAGTTCAAAATCTGACATTACTTTGCCTTCTACTATCATTTCAAATGATATTAATGATCAAGAAGCAGTTTTCAATCATGACGATGTTGCAATAAATAATGATGAAAATGATGAGGAGGAAAGAGAAATACCTCGTCGTTCAACAAGGAATAGAAAGGTACCTGAAAGAAATGATTTCATTACTGGAAACTGGTGGGAAATCGATGAAGCATTATATAGTTGTGCAGACGATGTGATGGGAGAGCCTAAAACAGTCAAAGAGGCACTAGAGTCACCAGATAAATCAAAATGGAAAAAGGCATTAGATTGTGAGTATGAATCTCTCGTTGAATACAACACATGGGATCTCGTGGAACCCCCAAAAGGACAGAACATTGTAGATTCAAAATGGGTTTTCAAAGTGAAATATAATGCGGATGGATCTATAGAACGATACAAAACACGTCTAGTAGCAAAAGGTTTCACACAGAAAGCTGGAATTGATTTCGAGGAGACTTTTTCTCCTGTAGTGAGATACACGTCTATAAGAGCACTTCTGGCAATTGTCAATCAATTGGATCTAGAGCTTCACCAGATGGATGTCTCTACGGCATTCCTTAATGGAGAATTAAAAGAGGACATCTACATGTCACAACCAGAAGGCTACATACAAGAAGGGAAAGAAGATATGGTCTGTAAGTTAAATAAGAGCATTTACGGGCTAAAGCAAGCATCTCGATGCTGGTATGATACATTGGATAAATTCTTAAAAGATGCCAAGTACAGGCAATGTGCAGCAGATTCATGCATATACATGAAGCAAGTGGGAGTACATTACACGCACATAGCAGTTTACGTGGACGATATACTGATTGCAAGCAATAGCAAAGTGATGTTACACAACGAAAAGAAATTGCTGCAAGAGCGTTTCAACACTAAAGATCCCGGAGAAGCACATTATTGTTTGGGAATACAGATACAAAGAAACCGAGAACAAAAGCAGATGTTTTTACATCAAACAAAATACTTGACAAATCTATTGGAGAAATATGGAATGAGTGACTGTAGATCAATTTCCACTCCTCAAGAGCAAAACAAAATCATGATACCAAATGAGGACGAACCAGTGGATAAAGTAAGATATCAAGCTGTAATTGGAAGCATAACATATGCAGTAATAGCAACTCGTCCTGATCTAGCTCAAGCTTTAGGATCAGTGAATCGATTCGCATCAAATCCAAGCAAAGAACATTGGACAGCGGTTAAAAGAATTCTGCGCTACATAAAAGGAACTGTAAATCATGGAATACTGTTTGATGGTCAGAAAGAAAATGACGTTCATCTTGAAGGGTATGTTGATGCTGACTGGGGAAGCAATCCAAATGAAAGGAAATCTCAATCAGGATATGTATTTTTTGTGTGTGGAGGAATAATTAGCTGGGCAAGTAAACAGCAGCCCATAATAGCCCTATCGTCAACAGAAGCTGAATATATCGCTGCGAACTTAGCAGTACTGTGGTGAATTGACTGATTCCCACAATATGTAATCGCGTTTACTATGAGCTCTCGGTCAATCTCAATCACAGAATCACAAGTCCCAAATTTACGGCAGAATAAACACACAAATATAGTATACGATTAAGCAATAGAACAACGAACATTAGATAAAATATGAAAAACCAGTGTATATGTGTAAGAAAATGAAAATGTCCCAAATACCGAGTCCCTTCTCTAGTTTGTTCTTCAGTCACGTCGCAAGTCACAGATAGATCTCTCTCCGCCCTTCTCCAGTCTAAAACTAAAGCTACTCCACAGCGTCCAGCAAAGCAATAAATCTCCCACACACTCCCCCTATTTGACCCCAAAGGGCGTCAAATATAAAGTCAAAGTTCTTCATTAAGTTCGTAATTGCAAATTTCGTGAATGTTCTTGATTGCATCATCTGCTGCTCGTCTCTTTGGTCTGAACTCTTTTGCATTTGCGTTTAGCCTCGGCTCTGCACATTCCCCTGTATTACAGCTCAGTTCTAATGGATACAAAAACTGTATTGGCCTTTCCAGCTCTCCGTTAGCAGTAAGAACCTTGACCACTCTTACAACTCCGTCCCTGCCTTGGATCATATCTGTTACTTTACCAATTTTTCATCTAGCCCGGTTCTTTTCCTCTCCCTTTATCATTACAATGTCTCCTCTCTTGAGGTCTGCTTGCTTCCCAGGGTGTTTAAGGTTATGTCTCTCACGAAGTGCTCTGACATACTCTGATCTCCACCTCTTCCTAAGTGCTTCTTTGCAGCGCAATAGGTACTTCGCTCTGTTTCTCAGGTCTTTACTTTCCCTTGAAGATGGTTCTTCTTCTGGGGTGTAGATAGATTTGCCATGTATCAGCATGTTCGGTGTAAGAACTGGCAATTCAATGTCATCCTCGCAATATGATAGAGGGCGATTGTTGATCACAAGTTGTATGTCTATCAATATCTCTTCCATTTCCGTAAATGTAACTTTGGCTGATCCCACAGTTTTATACAGTGCACCTTTAACAATACTGATCATGCGCTCGAATAGTCCTCCCCACCAGCTTGCTCGACTTAGGTTGAACTGCCATTTCATCACGTTTTCTGCTAGGTAATCTTGCAACCTTTCATCTCTTTGGATCTTACTGATCCACTTTGAAGCAGCTACAAACGTCTTCCCATTATCTGAAATTATCTTTTTAGGCTTCCCTCTGACAGCAATGAATCTCTTCAAACTTCTTAGGAAATCCCCAGTCGTCATACTCGGCAAAAACTCTATGTGTACTGCACGTGTCCAGCTGCAAGTATACAATATTATATACCCTTTCCGATCACTTTTTCCCTTTCCACGATACATGATAGGTCCAGCAAAATCTACACCGACCACATCAAAAGGTAGTTTTCCCTCTGTTCTCTCCTTTGGAAGGTTTCCCTGGGGTGGAGTAGGGCAGGCAGTGGTATGAAACCGTTTGCAACCATGGCAAGCCTTTATGATTCTTTTCACAATGCTTCTAAGCTTGGGAATCCAGAAATAGTCTCGCACTTTTGCCATTGTCAGTGCTACTCCCCCATGCAAGGTTTGCAAATGAGCTTGCTCTACTAATTTTGCACTTATGTTGTTTCTAAAAGGCAAGTAGATAGGATAGTCTCCTTGAATTCTGCCTTTGCAGATGAGAATATCGTTGTCATTCCTTTCTAAGTTGAGCCTCTCAGAATCTCGTTTGAAACTCTCAGTATCTTGAACATCCGATTGTGCTCTCTTTATCAAAAGGAACTTAGTCTCTATTGTCTCATCGGTTGTGAGTGGGCCTTGGCTTGATTTTCTACGACAGTTGTTGATGAATCTTGTCATCCATGATAGAATCCTAACAGCTTTCCAGAATGATTTCTTTTCAACTAAATTGTCAATCTCGTCACTTTCCCTCTCTACATTAACGTGTATAATTTCTTTAAGTAACTTTCTTTCATTCTCTGACTCCTCTGATGCTTTGATTGGAATCTCTGGCGGCCAATTCTCTTGTTTCCTTAACCAAGCTGGACCTTCCTTCCACTTGGCATTTTCTTGCAACTTTAAAGCCCCTCTGCTTCCAATGTCTGCTGGATTTTCGCCTGTGGAAACATACCTCCAGTTGTCTTGATGTTGTTTGATTTTTCTCACCCTATTAGTAACAAATTGCTTGTATGCTCCACCCCCTAAGATCCAGTAAAGGCAGACAGTTGAATCAGTCCAAGCTTGCTTACACACAATATTCAAGCCTTCTAAAGCTTCTGCAGTATTTAATAATAAATTGCTGAGCATATGGCAACTAACAAGTTCTAATCTCGGTATTGTTAGATCTCTTTTGCTCAACCTTGATTTAGCAACCAGTATATGTTGATTAACATCACTTCCTTGTCTGACGATTGCATAGATGACAGCAGCGCAGCCATTTAAGCTTGCGTCTGCAAACCCATGAAGTTCAATGCCAGTTATATCACTCTTCCTCAAAGGAATAGATCTTGGTATCTTAACTTCAGTTGGAAGATTTCTTGTCCAATTTTGCCAACGTTTAAGTAAATCATCAGGAAGATTTCCATCCCAAGAAAGCTTTCTATCACATATATCTCTAAAAAGGATCTTTGCTGTAAGAAGAATGGGTGAAACTATCCCTAATGGATCGTAAACCTTTGCAATGGTGCGCAAAACTGTTCTCTTTGTAGATATTTCTTCATGTTGTGGAATCGTAACAACAAGAGTGTCTTCATCTTTGTTCCATCCAACTCCTAACAGTTTCACTTCAGTTTGTTTAGTTCCCAGACTTTCCTTTGCAAAACTTGTTTCATCCTTGTGTTGGAACTCTCCTTCAAGTTCTTTCGCATTTGAATGCCATTTATGAAGAGTGAATCCACCCTCCTTAAAGATTTCAACTGCATTATCTTTCAACTGCTTTGTCTCTTCTACTGAGATGGCTCCTAGACTGATATCATCCACATAGATTCCCTCTCTAAGCTCTCTCACACAATCAGGGTACTTTGTAGTAAATTTTGCAAAATGTTGCTCTAAAGTACCACCCAATAGAAATGGGCTTGCACTCAATCCGAATAAGACTCTTGTGAATCTGTAAATCATTGGTCCTTTGCTTTGTAGGTTATCAATCCAAATGAATCTAAGTGCATCGCGTTCTGCTTTCCGAATTTGTATCTGCAGGAATGCCTGTTTCACATCCCCGGCAAGAAATACTGGTTTGAATCTCGTTCTCAACAGTATATTCATGATCTTCCTTTGGAGTGGTGGCCCAGTTTCCAAACACTCATTCAGAGATGGCGATGACTCGTCGGCCTTTGCAGATGCATCATACACGATGCGAAGCTTTGTTGTCTCTGCATTCTCTCTTAAAATGGCTCTGTGTGGTATATAGTGCTCTATATTACCTTCCAATGATTCCGGTGCTTTCTCTACAATTCCTTCATTCAGTTGGTTCTGTATGATCTCGTGATAGTTTGCTAACATCTCTGGGTTTGATTCTAGTTTCCGCACAAGACTGTTAAACCTTCCTTTCGCAACCTTATAATTCGTAGGCAGTGCTGGATGCCCAGCCTTCCAGGGAAGAGATGTCTGATACTTCCCGTCACTTCCTTGAGTCAATTGTTCTTTAAACTCCTCATATACTGTTCCTTGATCACCTTCAGGCTTGTCTTCCAGTCCTAAAACGTCAAGACTGCATAATTGCATATAATCCTCTGTCGAACTTCTGGCTAACATTAGAGTAGATGACAAATGCCCTTGTCCAGGGGACATGATGACCCATCCAAATTTCGTTTTTTCCGCCACTGGTTGGCCTAAGTCTCCAATTCTGGCAGCTGTAGATGTTTTGATTAATGCAAAGTCACTTGCTCCCAGTATTGCATGGATTGGCAATGATTCCTTCTTGTCTATATCATTCATCTTAACTCCTCGTAGGTGTGGATTTTCCTCAATAACAGCAGAATAATGGGGGTTGGGTAGCATTAGTAGTACATCCTTATCAACTCCATTCACCTCAGATCTAATACTGAATTTTCCATCAATGTCGCTCAAGCTCACATCATATACATCGATCTTCTTGACTGTTTTTTGGAGCATCATCTCAATAGATTTGCATTCTTGTCTCACTGGTGGTTTATTAATCATTGAACTAAGCCTCGTAGAAATATATGAACTGCTTGATCCAGTATCTAATAACGCTCTGCATGAAACTCCATCAACTTGGAGAATGACAACAGGATGAATTACAGCTCTTTGATTTGTTGCTGTTAATAGCGGAGCACTTTGCCTTCCGTCGCATATAGAAGTATGGTGCCTTTTCTGACAGTATTGGCAGCTAATTCGACTTCTACAATCATTTGCACGGTGTTTTCCTCCAGTGCAGTTAAAGCATAGCTTCTTGTTACTGAGGATTTTCCTTCGCTCATCCACAGATCTCACAACTGTACAGTCTGTAGCTTTATGTTCAGGGTTTTCACAGTAGATGCACTGTCTCAACTTTGGCACTTCTTTAACCACGTAGTTTTTCTCATGCCTGTACTGATCTCTAGGAGATGACTTGATTTGTTTCTCTCCAACCTGCAAAGGGTTTCTATCAATCCATTCTCTAAGAGCTTCCAATAGCTGGTTAAAATCCCATTCCTTCCATTTAGGATCAGTCCTTGTCAAATCTGCTCTTATCCCGTCTAATTTGTCAAGAGTCATTCTCACATTTCCCTTGACTTCATTCAACTTCCCTAAAGTTTCTAGTGCTTGTACATTGCATAACAGTTGGTCATAAAAGTCGTGAATTTTTGGCCTAGATGTTCCAGAAATGATTGGCAGCGTCATTATTTGCTGTATATGTGCATCTATGACTTCTGAGGTGTCTCCATATCTTTGGACCAGTATTTCCTTAGCTTTGTTATAGCCTTCACTATTGGGGGGCAACTTATCAATAATTACCTTCACCTTTGGTACGACAAACTCTTTGAGGTAGGAAAATTTTGCTTCTGGTTTGATTGTGCTTTGATCAATTTGTGTCTCAAATATCCCCCAGAATCTAACCCAGTCAAGGCGGGTGCCTTGGAACTTTGAGATGTGTAAATCTGGTAGTTTTGAATTAATTTTGAACTTTTCAGCTAACAGTAACTTTTTCTGTTCTAATTCTAAGGTAAACTTTTCCTTCCTCATTTGCTTACCTCTTTCGGCTTCCTGTTCCTCTTTTACCTGGTTTTCTCTCATTTCTGTTTCGAAGTCAAGCTTCTGCTTCCGTTCCATTTCTACTTTCCTGTTTTCTTCCTCTGTAATTCTTAGATTTAATTTCTCTATAGCATTCTCAAATGGTTTTAAGCCCCCCTCTGTCTCAGCTGTCCAGTTGTCAATCAATTCCTCGCTCTCGTCTTGATCTAAGTACAGCCCTTGAATATCACGGATCAAATCGTAAACCTCTTCCAATTTTGTTTTCAAATGCGAGTATTGACGTTGCATCTTATCCATTTTCCCCGCAGATATTATGCCTTCTGACGTTTTATTAAAATAGTTAAGCTTTCTTGTCAGCGAGTTTAACAATGTCTGTTTCCTGTCCAGTTCCGCCTTTGTCTCGTCGGTCTCTACTTGCGATGTATTTCTCCTACCTTTTGTTGCCATTATTGATGAACACGATTCACTAGTTGGGTGTATTTCGTACTGATATCACATAAATGAACACATTAAGATTGTCCCGTCGGAGGTGCCACTTTGTGGTGAATTGACTGATTCCCACAATATGTAATCGCGTTTACTATGAGCTCTCGGTCAATCTCAATCACAGAATCACAAGTCCCAAATTTACGGCAGAATAAACACACAAATATAGTATACGATTAAGCAATAGAACAACGAACATTAGATAAAATATGAAAAACCAGTGTATATGTGTAAGAAAATGAAAATGTCCCAAATACCGAGTCCCTTCTCTAGTTTGTTCTTCAGTCACGTCGCAAGTCACAGATAGATCTCTCTCCGCCCTTCTCCAGTCTAAAACTAAAGCTACTCCACAGCGTCCAGCAAAGCAATAAATCTCCCACAGTACAAGAAGCAATATGGCTACGTTCATTGCTGAATGATTTTGGATTCGTTCAAAAACAACCAACTAACATAAATGAAGATAACCAAGGTGTAATCGCATTGTGCAAGAATCCAAAGTTCCATTCGCGCACAAAGCACATTGATATCAAGTACCATTTTATCAGAGAAAAGATTAAAGATTCAGAAATTACTTTGAAGTATTGTTCAACCCAGGAAATGATTGCAGATGCTTTGACAAAACCGTTGGGAAAGATAAAGTTTCAAAGATTCAAGGACTTGATGGGAGTATCAAGCTTTATTTGAACATTTGCTTACTATTGACTTTGACTTTTTGATGTTTATTATTTTCGAGTGGGAGTGTTGATGATGATGATTATTATGTTACGAAAATAATTGTAGGCGAGGTAGTAGTTAGTCACATGCCTAAATGTGTCATGTGCTCTAGTTTTAGTTCTGTTCTGTTCTGTTCTGTTCTGATCAAGTTATGTTTACGCTGTATGCTCTGTGTTTTTTCTATTTTCCTACGCTAATTAACAAACGATTATAACAGTTATAGCCCAACTTAAAAGCAACATTCAGAATTTCAAGGGCTTGCTTGTGTCTGTGCCATTTTTATGGCAATAAATGAGCAGTGGAAATTAAGGAAATAATAAGGAACTTCTAGTACTATATAGTATGATATAGTATATATATTTATATATATATATATATATATATATATATATATATATATATATATATATATATATATATATATATATATATATATATATATATATATATATATATATATATATATAGTATATTATATAATATGATTGTTGGAGGTCCAAAAATAAGGAACTTGTGGAACTAGGTCTCAAGTAATCAAGTTAGGATCCTCATACACTAAAAGTGTGTACTGCTCTAAGCCACATGCACATTGGGCCCTCTTCCTGCCCCCCCCCCACAAAAAGGGAAACTTTCATGTTTTGGGCACACTATACTTGAAATATTTGATTGTGCCTTGAAAACAGCTTACTGTGCTAAGAGATGTACATAATGATTTTGGCCTACTAGCTTAGACAGGTGTTTGAAATATTTGAAAAAGTTTTGTGAAAATATAAATGCTCTGCTCACATGTCAGTCTGGACTGAGCACAAGAGCAGGTGCATATTAGATGGCTCCTCATTGAGGATCAAAACCAAACTTTGCTACCTTTCCCACTAGTCATATTTCCTCAAAAGATGCCCTGAGTCCAAGGCAACTGACCATTTACCATTTGCTTTCAAATTTTTCTCAGTGTTTATCTATGCCAACTTTGTTTTTTGCATCTAGGGACAATCCAAGGCAATTGGCCCAATGGGTCCTCTACCATGCCCAGCAAACCAAGTAGCATTTGGGAGTTTTGGCCTACTAGATTGAGCCTACTTCTGAGAAATTCTATATTTCCTCAAAATGGAAATGGTCAGAAGTTAGCCTGTCAATGGAATGAAAACAGGAGCACAGGGCTGCACACAAGCCAAGCATAGCTGAAAATGGTGATGAGCTCTCATGGGTATGGCCCACTAGTCAAACTTCCTTAATAATGCCCTAAAAATGTGTATGAACCAAACATCACATAACACTAGCATATCCACAAAGCAAGCAATGTTCTGCTGTAACATGTACATTATAGCTAGACACAGGCTTTGAACTTGAAACAAAATTCATAGTACATATACATGCTCTTCTACAAGAAATTTTGTTTTGACCATTACCAAGAATTTCCTAGCATTTTCATGATTTTAGTACTAAAATTATCCTAAGACCTTTTTAGCAAGACACTACAGGGCTACAAAGGCAGAAAGGTACTACCCTAAACACAACTCTCAAATGCATACTTTAAATATTAAGTGCATAGATCAACACAGTTCAGTTTTCTAAAACCTCAGCAAATTAAGCAAAAGTGATAATTTTTTACAAGCATATTTTGGAACCTTTAAGGTATATGACTTATCAACATTCCTTGATCTCAAAAGTCCAGTGCAGAACTTCCTTAACTTTTTTCAGCAGTCAATTGCTTCTCTCTTATATTCCACTGTCTTACAAACAATGTGTAACTACATAAATATGTGCAGAGTACTTTTGTTCAATGTAGATGGATGTGTATATGTACCATTATACTGCAGCACACACATTGTATACACATAGATTCCCATTTTGATTATGAACAAATAATTTCAGAGAAAATCTCCTGGGAACAGGACATATGCTCTACTAACTATTTGAAGGCCTACATATTTCTTCAAGATTCATTGTTGATTTTTAATTCCTTTAAAATCCTCACTCACCATTCCAACTTCATAAATACCATTGACGCATTGCTCAATTAATGATGTTTTTCCACATAGTTGAGCGCCAAGCATTACCACTTTATATGCATTTTTGGGCATGGTGCTCAAGACTAAATCATCTCCCTTCTAGAAATGGACTGTGTTTACATCTAGAGTGGGTGCTATGAAGTAAAGAATAAATCATCAGAAACAAGATAGACAAAGAATATCCACACAGATAAGCTTTTGGTAAATTGTCTTGTATCCGGTCAGATGCACACTTAAAGTGCACATCTGAAACCATGTGTACACTAGCATGTTTGTTTCTGCTTGGCTTACAAATGAAATGTTGAGAATATGACAAAGACATCGGGTACCTTGCAGAATTAAAGCAATGTGATACGTGGAGCAATTTCTTCAAAGCAATGTGATACGAGTACTTCCGCCATTATTACCTTCCTCTATGACTGTTGTTGATGTGCACTGCATTGTTTGCCACCTCGCAGCGTCAGCCTTTATGGTAAACCTTTCGCAGCGTCCATTCAATTGGTAGGCCAGAACTACGGGCCCTCCCAGGCAAGAATTTGAAAGTAACTCTCGCTGAGATGCCATTGGGCATAAAAATATAGGTACATCATCATCCACGTGTAAGGTAATATAATAAATGATAATAACAGTTGATACATTTCATGAATGCACATATTAATTTGTGATTGTTTTGATAGCCCCACTTTCACATCACGAAAATGCCTGTCTTACAGACACATATTCCCCAATCAAAGGATCCACAACTTCATTTTTACAACTCCCATAAAGTGAATCAGATCCTCATTTCATTTTGGCCTTGCCTTAATCCATACTTAAAGTCATCTCCGTTTATTCTCTAGGGATGGGTAGGACATAAACTACTTTTCCTTGAAATAATGAAGGACTTCTTCCGACCACACTTCGACCCAAAAGAACCTATATCAGAAGATGGCAAACTCAGACGGTTGATGTAAAAAAAAAACGACAAAACATTACGCTGATATTCGCTTCATTTTTCAAATCTATCGATACAAATGTACAGAATAAGGGCATGATAATATTTACAAGATACATCGACATTTTGTCAATAAGTTTTTTAACTAAAATCTAACACACAATACCTTTTTCACTCTAATATTTCACATTTTTATTATTATAATGAACGATAAGAAGTGTTATTCTAATGAGCAATAAAGCATATCCGAAAACCAAAAGATGCTCAAGGACATCAGAAGCATTAAAGAAATAGTAGAAATGGGGCCGCCTTCTATTTGTGGTGAAATGGGATATGATGCATGGTAGGCAAAATGGCCTTCAAGGAACCAAGATACAAATTTTCCTGCTTCTTTAGTCATGGACGATTATGTTCCCGTGCCAAAACATGGAATTTAGGTATTGCAATGTTTCCAAGGTTTGTTTACAAAAGAGTTTTAGATACTTTTATGACAGATAGATGGTACTAGGTATCTCAGAGAAAGAGCCTCTTCCTCGCAGAATCAGCCTCTGGATCACAGGATGCTAAAAGCCCCATCAAAATACCTCATAGATACGATGCCTTTACTGTAACTGTGAAGGTGCCGCATCCGCTAGAACATAACACTACGACTACGAAATGAATGGCGATAAATAAAGATCTTTCAAAATGGTTTGGATCAAACTGAATAAATATTACTTGAAAAATATACAACATCAAAATGTGTGACATGATGGTTGATTGAAGAGTTGATGATATGATGCAAAAATTACATTAAACACGCTCACAATTTAGCTTGTGAAGGGACAAAACTATTATGGTTTTTGCAGTTACATGTTGACTTATGTGCTCAGTGGAATGGATTGAACGCGTGATGCCCTCACTTCATATAACTCATCAACGGCCAGCGCGCAGTGGCACTTATACAGTGAACTGTGCCCACCATCACCTCATGTGTTTGAGATGAATTTTCATCCCGTGGATTTAATTAGAGCTGCTCTTCGGAAAGATGCATCTGGCAGCAAGATAAGGTGTGATTCCGTGAGATAGCAAGTCGCAACAATTCGTAGGATGCATTAGAGATAAATTCTCTTGTGCTAAGGCCTGGTAACCATGGGAGGGTGGCATAACGCTTTTAGACAATGCAGACAACACCTGGAGACAACAAATTAGCTATACTCCATTGCAAGCAAGATTTACAGCCTGAACCTTCAACTGACATATTCCTCCTGACAATTAACTAGCTCTCAAAACCAAACAATGTTAAAAGCAAACACCATTACGATTATGTCGATAAGACGCTCCCTGAGTCCTGATGACAACATGGGAGGTCACGTTTAAAAATGCTGAATACATAGCTAATTGGCAAAGACATAAATACAGCCCTCTCTGACTAAAAAGAGCATCCTGTACATGACAGTTAGATTCAATAACTTAGGGACAAGAGGTATTTACATGAAAACGAACGACTGAAAACTGATCGATTGCGCGAAATCAGGTGTCCCCTAGCACAGAATATCGGTAAGTATAACTCATTACAGATATCTAATGGCGTCGTAAAATATCTGTTGGTAATAGACACAGTTTAATGAGTCAAAAACGTCTATATGTGTGAAGGAGCATAGGTGACACTTTAGACAAAGTGTGTTCTCATCTTTGCAGCTCAACGACTAGCAAAATTCACCTGTCTGGTGGGGGTAAGCACGACCCTTTCTCCAGGTAATAATTATTACCAAAAGAGTAAAAGTTAGATACTAGCTTTGCGGGATTTGAATCCTTTCAAACACCCTCCTCGTAATTTTAAAAAAAACTAGACAAATAAATGAAACAGAATAAAAGCTTACAAGACAAAATACTCCTTATTTTTGTCTTCTACTCTCTCTGCAAGTCATTTCATAGGGTGATAATAACATAACATTGAAAACAACCTCATATTCTATCTTGTCCTTATTTAAACTACATATATTATGTGTATCAGCCTAATTTCCAAAGAAACGTTTTTGTTTCCGCAAAGTCCTGCATCTTCAAATTAAATCTTGTCGAGCGGCTATCATAATATCAAGAATTTTTGCTTCAAATAGAAACGTAGGAAGGCATTTAGAACATAGAGCGGCACAAGAGTTGAAGGGCAATTTATTCAAAACCCTAAACTTAAGAGATGCACCCAATCGTACCGAAGTTACTTTATGTAATGATGTACTTATTGAAGGCAGAGAAGGATAGTAAGGATCCGGGCACGATAACATCGAGTAGAGGAAAATTTGGCGTCATAACAAATGATGAGGTGATTTTGCACGACCCTCATTCAGAATTTTTACAATTTGACGAAACTTTTCTAACAATTGTAAATTTGGGAGGCACATGCCCCAGTGCCACTCGGCACCCGTTTCCTGCATCTCTGGTTTGAAAGCTTAGAACAGAGAGAATGCAAAATATATAATTAGATAACCAAACGTAACAACTGAGAAAACTTTAAAATAACTACCTATGCTGTCCTTACGCTTTCATTCAGATATTTGGCTGCTTTGATTGTCGTTCTCCTCCTCCTCTGCGATCGTTTCTTGTCTCTCATTTTTCTCATTACCATCCACATCCTCTTGATCCTCGTCCTGGTTTTTCATGGCCAATGCCTCATCGTCTATAACTTTTTGCCATCTCTCTAAATTGCTATTAATATTGTGTGTTGTCTCACAGAATATGACTTTGCGCTTTTTAATCTCGCCTCCTTTCTCCGACACGATTCTTACATCGCCCTCATCATCCGACCGTTCTGATGTTGAGTCATTCGTGTAACTCTGACTGCTCCCATCGTAGTTCTCATCATCATCATTGTCATCCTCTGGGTCAACCTCCCTCTCAACCCATTCACCTGGAAGGAGACCAGCACGCCCGTATGCATTGTACAGTGGGCCAACGAGATGTTTTATAAACGAATCTTGTAGCTGAGGTAAACGGGGATGGTTCCTATCCATATATGGAGAAATCGGCATGCCTTGTGCGGCCTCAGAATCACCCTAAACAATAGGAAAAGAAAAATATTTTAACTTTCTATTGGTTGCAAAACCGATCATGTGATTCTTGTGATTTGTAAATAATATTATATGATATATGATATGATTCATTCTTTAATTAATCCACTGGTTCATTAGTTAGCTCATTATTTCATTTTTTTCACCTACTCATTCATTAATTCATTCGTTCACTAATTAATTCATCTAGTAATTCTTTATGAAATTAGCAAATTCTTTGATTAATTTATTCACTCATCAATCAATTCAATCGTTAATTAACTTATATAGTCGTTCATTCCTTCACTAGTTCTTTCATTCTTTCACAAATTCATTCATTTGCTTATTCATTAACTCATTCATAAACTATATGCTCATTCAATACTCAATTGTCACGTTTCTAAACTACTTGCCGTATGATGGTTCTATAACCTCCAATGAATTCCTTTGCAACTGTTGCCCTCAGAAAACAGACCTTCAAACATGAGCCCACAAAATATTGCATACAATCTAGACTACTGCAATGATTCAGAAATCTAAACCGGTAAGGGAGTAAAATTCTATAAAGCATCACCTGCAGATAGAACTCTTCAACGATTCTTTGTGTCCATCTATGGTGTAGATCCCACTTTTTCGACGGGCCCGATATATCACACAATTTGATGCACATTTGACCAACAAGAAGACGATCAGCCTCACTAGACCAATTCAGACCACCACCTTGCTCAGAGATCTAAAAAGAATTAAATCATTTATCGAGGATTTTGATTTGAAAAAATAGAACCGAATCTCGCATTTATCTTACTACAGATTGAATAGGGCACCTGCACAATTCATCAGACAATTAATTGCCTTCTTGTTTTTGAACAACATGAGTTCACAATCAGTATATCTATTAATGCTATCTGCTTTGATTTAAAAAATCTGAAAACAATTCTAAAAACTGCAAAAGCCAAAACGACCTACAAAGAGTTCAAGGACGGGGAAAAGAAAATGAAGTGATATGAAGACACGGTTAAGGATATTTCCACTCAAAGGTTATCCATCGGACGAAGAGAGTAGCTTTTACAATAATCAATAACCTCGCAGAGGCATGACAAGGCTTCTAGAGCCTAATTAGTTCGGATACAGAGGAAAACTATTGAGACATATTTAATACTTTTGGGGCAGTGTGAAAAATCACATGGTATGGTCTCAATGGAATAGCTGGAAGTGTTCATTTGTACTAGCCCAATAATAAATTACTGTCAAAAACCTCACAACGCTCTCCTTCTTTTCATGCTTAGTAAAATTTCATAAAAGTTTACTATCAACTAATATGAAAACGAAAACCACATCAAAAAAATGAACAACCATGCCAATTTTTTAGCATACTGAAAGTGCTCTTTTGCCCGACACTCATAATAACCTTAAGGTGACTGAAAATCTCACGTGTGAAGTCACGTGTTCAATTCATCCGCTATGTACACGCTGTTTCTTTTATAAGAAACTTGGCTCAAAGCCTAGTAGTAGAAGTTTCCTCTCAAAGTTTCTTTAAAATTTTTTGATTTAATGAAAAAAAATTCAGTGACAAAACGTACAATACTTTCTTTTGTAGTACCACTTAAGGCTCGCCACATAAAACATACTGTAGTGGAAACTTTTTTGAGTCCGTGGAGGAAAAAGAGGCTTCCGAAACTTTTAAAGATGGTACAGATATTTCCAAAGTTTCTTAAATCTCTCTCCCTGTGGTTCTAAAAGTTTCTTAAATTTCAGGGTGTCATGTACCAGATTTCCTATAACCCGACTTCTTATAACAAAATCGTGCACTTTGTTTGACCCTTCGGTCATTATTCGACGTTTCCTACTCTGATGAGTCTCAGATGAAAGACAAAAATATTTCAACTTTTTGTGCCATAGTAAAATTTTGAAGTACCAACTGACTTATTCTTGACTATGTAATTCCTATGCTGATATAAATTAAGGAATGAATTACAATAAAGCGAACAAAACAAAAAGAAGCAAAACTCAAGTAAGATATAATGCAACGAAATGATTAAATGAAGGGCAAAGAAGATGTGTGGCAAAGAAGATGTGGGGCAAAGAAGATGTGGGGCAAAGAAGATGTGGAGCAAAGAAGATGTAGGGCAAATCGGATATGGACTGAAGACCCAGACAATTCAACCCTGAATTGCCAGCTTCTAAAAACGATGGTAAATCATATGAGCTCTACTGTATATTTCTACAGTACATTTTTTGCCATAACAGGACTTAATTCTCCCTTGTATCTCTCACTTTGACATAATAAAGGGGTCCCCGCCCAGCTAACGGACTGGAGCCCCATGAATCTGTCAGTCTATGATGATTTTCACATGACTCGACAATAAATGGAATCAAATCCAAATCAGAAACCAAACTGGAAACTAAACCAGACACCACAACGGGAAAAACAAAAATTAGAGAACTTACTTTGGCGTTCCATTCCGTCAGGAAATCGAAATGCTTCTTTAGATCTGTAGCTAAAATTTCCTCGACGACAATAAATCTGAATCTCTTTAAATCGAAAGAATCTAGGCCACACAAGAAGTTGTTGGCTGGATCTGAGAGCAGAAGCGCCCAAGCAGCAGCTGCGTGATGGTTTTCGAGCACTGATCGATCGTTGTAAAGCAGGGCCTATAAAACCAAATCAAAAGATCTTAGCACGTTGGTCGGTAGAAAATCTATTACCCTTGTGCGCTCCATCCTGACGACTGGCTTCAATTTAGCCGGCGAATGCCAACCGAAGTCAGGTTATTGTTGGAACTGCATACAGCATTGCTGCAGCTTGCCTGTCGGAGACTCAGCCCATAGGAGTGGGAGACTAAAACTGGTAAGACATGAATGATTTGGAATTTTTAAATTCACACACACACACACACACACACACACAAACACACACCACACCACACCATACCATACCATACCATACCATATCATACCACACCACATCACAATATTTATTAATATTTGAAACATATCTTTAAAAAAGATCAAATTATCTGAGATCGCAAGGAAAAAATTCCAAAATATATGCCCACAGAAGTCCTAACGAACCAACAGAAGAAAGTAAAGCGGCAAAGATAACCAATAATAAATATCTAAGTCTATGCATCCTAGATTTCGTTTTATTGCAATTTACCAAGCAAAGTTTGACTCCACTTGAACCGGTGCTATAGAACAAGGTTGTCCAACGAGTGACCCACGGGCCACACTGTTGCCCACCATATTATCTAATGTATTTGGTGCTGAGACCAAAGCTGATACATAATTATATTATATTTATTATGGCATGAAAATGGGATAACTCATTTTATAGGAGGCCCATATCACTCCTCCCACTACTTACTGAATGGGGTACAGCTGAAACATAAAAGATCAATGCTAGCTTACCTTGGGGTTTAATGTAGCAACCAAAAATGCGTTCGTGCGACCGGGATGATCAAAGTCATGCATAGCCGATGCTGTATACAAGGCCATCAATTCCAGGTCCGGTATTAGGTCAACCAAGTGCCCGTAAACATCTTCGTGCTCGGTCGGATCGCTAATCGTCATTATTTTGTCATTCTCCAAACTGCTTCGCCGAGATCTGCTACCAGCTGGAATAACTAGGCCAGGGACCCGGTGGTTTGTGAAATAGTACGTGCCTTGTAAGACATCAGCGGCGTGCATTTGGTTATGATCTGAAAAAGTTTTTAGTCGTGTGAAAATGAAAGCCTGTACTACATATAATTATAACTTTTTTCAACTCTATCACAAATATACTTTTCATAAATTTCTAAATACAACTCTTGGGAGAAGGCGAAATCAAACCAGAAATATTCCGCATTTAATCTGTAAATCGTTATTCCTGTCGGTAAAACGGTACGTATATATACAGCTTCAAAAACTATGCACAACTGAAAGCAACATTTTCTTATCCAGGCCTTACAACATGCACATACAGGAAATGTAAAGACAGTATTGATGTTTTACTTATAGACACTGACAAGCATTGGAATGCTCTCTCTTAACAGTAGAAAGAGAGCCCAGTGTTTACAAACAGCGCTATTTAACACTAAAAAACGAGCGTAGCCCTGAACGCCTTCCTTCTGCACCTCCCAAAAACTCGTACTCGACCCGCCCCTGCCTATAGCTAGTAAGCAAACTTTCCACAGACACCTCAACTAATTCATACCGGGGTCCGAATCACCTATAAGGTCGGAAAGACACTCTAGATAGCAAAATTCGGACAATTGAGGTTCAGATAAATGATATTCAGCATGTTGAATTCCTGGTAACGTACGAGATAGACAAACCTGATAAATCAATGTTTAAAGGAGAAGTTAAAAGTCCTAAAAATTAAGTTAGAAATGAAATATATCGTTGGAAACTTACAAGGAATATCATGATAGCCGCTTTCTAAAAGTCTGAAATATCGAAAGAAAACTTCCTGAGGGATCTTGAATTTCTGGAAGAAACCACGGTTCTGGAAGATCCTGTAGGCCGTCTATGATAAGAAATCATGCTGAATCAGTCAAAACTATAGCAGTCTACTGATAAACATAACAAAGATAAGATTAAAAGTAGCCACTGAAAACCCTAGAAAAATCCTATCTCTAAATTGGCCATGTATGATTAATGACAAAGCATATATTGTGTTTCAATTCACTTAAGACAATTAAGATATGATACCCTTCAGTGCTAAAGACGATTGTCAATAGGCCCCTTTAATGAAACAGATACAATTCAGTGAAATATATACAACTTTAAACAAAGGAAGTATAACTATAGTAACTTCTTGTTAAAAAATAAACGACAGATACAAAGAAGGTTGAAAAAGTGTGCGTTGTTTCAAAATTAATTTCCTAAAAGTATACGCGTTATTTTTAGAAGTAAGTTGCTTTTGGCGCATTATTGAAATTTTATAAGCCTTTTCATGATTTCAGCACTAACACTTTCTGAAGACTTTCTTAGCAAGAATGTTTGAGGATATGTACGAGTACGGTGATACAAAGGCAGACGGTGGTCACACAAATATAACACTGAAATAAATAACACTAAACTGCATAAACAAAGGGAATCTAAGCAAATTAAATGGAAGAGACGATTGGCTTGCGTGAATATTGGAATTTCAAATGCATAGGAGCTTATCGACATTCTTAGGTCTCAAAAATCCAACGTGTATTCGCTGGTAGACTCAACCAAATGAATTGAACACGGAGCAAAGTTCCGGAAAACTACACGAACCTGCGTCAAAATGTGACACTGTTCATTCAATTCAAATATTGGAAATTCCCAACTCAACAAATGCGCCATCTTTTCATGAGTCTCTTTTGAAGCTGCAACAGTCAGCTCGTGCTGCCAGTCCGCCTGCGTAAAAACAGTTGGCAAGACACATGACCCCCGTCTGGAACCATGCCCCTCGTTTGACACAACTCGAAGAGCAGATTCATCTCGAGAATTTTTCCTAACCGGGGCAACCTGTGCAACGCTTAAATTTTCAAGTTTACGATTATAAAGGGGGCCTCGTCTTTGGTCAGGAGATGAGGGACCGTCCGTCTTTACAGGCACTGGCTTAAGGATAACCGAACTATCACCCAGGGGGGCATCACTGAGCGATGAGTGTCGAGTACCTTCTTTACAAATAGCTGCTGGCGCACCCGAAACAGATGACTCGGACAGATGACCCTCATTTTCAGGTTTATCGTTAGCGATATTGATCTCAACATCGTTTCTAACAGTTTTGTCTTCGAAAAGTTCGTCGTCAGTGATGTTATCATTATTGTGGTCATCAGCGAAATTTGAATCGGAGCACGATAGTTCAGCTTTAAAAATCGAATCTCTCGCTTCATCTTCGTCGTGTCCTTTCAGCAAGCTGTTCCGTGAGTCAGACGACGCAGACTGACAAAACGATCGCGATTTAATGAATTCTTTGCGAACTTCCGGGCGATTATATATACCAGCATACGATTTCGCCCTGTTTGCTTTCGGGCTTGGACTCGGCGATCGGCTACGTCGATCATCGTGAATGCTCGTTGAGTTGCTTCTCCGATAGTCAATATCTAAGCTGGGCATCCCAGTTGCAGATGTTGTCGTTGTGTAGCTGCTGGACATGCGTCGAACGCCCACGCCAAGTTGTCTTGATAGCCTCTAAAAGAATGATCAAAATGAAAGGAAGATCGAAATGATGAAAGGTAATAGAATTAATAACATTGATTTACAAATAAATGTCTTAAAATGAGATTTTTAATCAAGTAATGAAACTTTCCATGCTTTTTCGTGATGTCAGAGTCGAAACTTCCCTAAGACCCTCTTGGTAAGAAAATTTGAGTTTGGGTGACACTACAGAGCTACAAAGTCACTCAGATACTACACAAACATAAAAGCGTAAATACATAGACTGTCACAGCAGATCTAAGCAATTTAAACATCATAAATTCATCAGTACTGACGAAGATTTTAATCGAAACGTTTACAAACAGACAAGTGTATTTTTGGTATATTCTTTCTATTATTTATATACATAGCTATCACTCCACCGAAGTTCACTCTGATTAACAATCAAAGTGAACTTCGGTGGAGTGATAGCAAGATATGTGTTTATGTATTGCAAGTACGTGATAGATTGGTTATGATAAAAGTAAAAAGTAAATATATATATATATATATATATATATATATATATATATATTTATTTATTCATTTATAGGTTACAATGGATAGCAAGTGTCTACTCCTTATACTGAACAATTATTTAGCAAAAGTCTTTGCTAAAGTGAGAATCGATTGTAGATATTGAGAAGTGAGATGAAACGATGTCTACTAAAGGAAAGAAGAGGAGACAAGTTTCGTTATGTTTATTATATTATGCACAACAACATTGGAGTTGATGACAAATGATAAATAATGACACGAAATTGCATCGATTCAAAAGAAATCCAAGCTTGTATAAGCCTCTTATTGGCAAATCGGACAAAATTACTCACAGTTTTCAATGAAAGTGGAGTGTCATCTTTAAGGTCCGGCTGATCTTTTACACTGGCCTCATCAACATGAACTTGTGTCTTCTCTAACACTGTGACCAACGAGGTTGAGAATGAGTTGCGATTAAAGTTCTGTTGTAGCAGCGGTGATAGCATGTCACTGATGACTTTAAGAGCACTTGTCACACTATGGGGCAGAGAAGAGTCGGCGAGAAGGTCGACGATCATTCCGTGCGCCTCACCGAGCGTTGTTAGATCAACAGATGTTAAACTTACTCTCTACAATAAGAGAAAAACAATCCATCGATCAGATGCCAATGTCGATCACATGTACAATCAATGTAATAAAAAACTCCTGAAATTCAGTCTTCCAGTGAAAAAAATCAACTATAAAACTCTTAGAATATGACAAGAAATCTGCAATATTTATAGCAGCAAACTGAGGAGACAACAAAGGGCCTGGGCTTAAATAACTTCTTGGAAAGATTGAACGGTATCAGGCCCATGGCCAGTATAAATTTGTCAGGGGGGGGCACAATTTCTCTAAGGGTTGCGTATGTAGTAAATGCTCAAGTATGGGGGTCTACTGCATTGCTTTGTTATGTGCTACTAGTACTTGAAGAATGTGCAAGAAGAAGGTGAGACGTCCTATAGTGTAAAAGTTCTTGGAGTGATGGTGATTTGTGGGATAGAATTCATAGATTAGCTAGCAACGTCTGCAATATAATACTTCAAAAAGCTGTAAGGAGGTTCTCCTGCTTTACTAAAATCCTTTCTATGACATTACTATATATGAGAGCACGACTTCTATAAATGCACATTCCTACATTTGTAAACTTTTTCTATCATTTTTATTTCGCGAGTAAAGTCAAATGACCTGATTCAAACTCCACTACTTCCTAAAGACAGAACTTCAAAATCAAGAAAGGAAAGAACAAAAATTGAAATGAAAAAGTGTGGGTGTGATTGATAACAAACAGTTAGACTCTATGAAACTAATTTTTGCCAGTGTACGTCTAATCCTAAAAACGTGATAAAACTGCAATAAAAACGCGATAAATATACAATAAAAATGTAACTCCAACGCAAAAATCCTTAAGAAAATCTCAACAATTGGAATTATCGCTGCGCCAGGGGGGAGCCCTCCCTTCATTCTAATCATGCACATTACGCAAAATAAAGTCCCCCCGATCTAGCAACAATGCTGGTAAAGGCATTGGCAGGATAACAAAGCGTAGACACCCGTCCGTTAATTAAGCAGAATACACATATTATTGACATTGGACGCACACGTTCATTTCTTATCGCATACTGATTCTTGCTGGAAACCCTCGGATCCTTCAATAACAATCATGCCATAACCAAAACAGTTCTATTGCATCTTCACTACATGCTATTGTGTACATTATTTCGCATCACGTGACTCTCTGTATATGCCCGCTCACCGCTAGCCGATTTTTCGATCGAATGCAACTCACTGCAAATTCGAAATGGTCACCAATGTTTGCAAACAGAGCGTTTTAATGTTCAACCTTGTGTGCTGAAAATCATGCCGTTTCTGGCAGGTTTTTCGTAGTGTGAAAACCAATTCATAGATGTTCGTTTTTGTCTGAAAACGAAGTAGTGTGCAAAGTAGGACACAAATCCGGCTGTGGAAGTAAAACTAAATAAAAATGAACAAGGAATCATAAAAACGTTGGCTTAACAACAAGCCAAAGCCTACACGATATTGCTGAAATCTTCAAAATAAGGATCCGGACTTAATGAGCTGAGTTGACAAGAGCACCTGGTGAGGGATCTTACGTAATTTTTCTCGAAATTAACACAAAAAACCCGGCCAAAATCTTTCCTAAACTACTGATCAATAGTAGCCCATATAGAAAAGCGTTCTTCAGATCATAATCTTCAAATATTGAAAATCGTAGATCAAACGCCTTCACTAGCCTCAAACTATGGTAGAGACAGATATCTGATTCTAGGCACCGTTTGATCCATCGCCAAAATCGCTATTACCATCATTAACATTATCACCGTGGGATTTCATGTATGGACAGAAAAGTATCAATGCTCAAAGACAGCCACAAATGATATGTGTGTAATGGGACTGGATATAAAAACAGTCTGAAAGCGCAATGAGCCTGCAACACAACTATGTATAACAACACATATAAACATAATAATATAACTATATATATATATATATATATATATATATATATATATATATATATATATATATATATATATATATATATATATATATATATATATATATATATATATATATATATATATATATATATATACACTCAAATAGCTCCAATCATAAAGAAATTTTTAAAGACATAAATAGACCCTCAAGAAAAAATTCCAACTTTTAAAACGTTTCGGCATAACTGATGAAGGCTTATACCGAAACGTTTTAAAAGTTGGAATTTTTTCTTGAGGGTCTATATATATATATATATATATATATATATATATATATATATATATATATATATATATATATATATATATATATATATATATATATATATATATATATATATATATATACATATAATATGTATCGTCAATAGTCTATATCTGTCAATACTTGATATCATTTTACTATTTATATAGTATATGGCTATATTTTATTGTGGACATACATATCAACGTTAACATGTACACACTTCTGATGATTAACTTTCAGTTAATCAGAAGACCACACCTATAAACTAAACGTACATTCTCTGGAGTTATAAATCAGCGACAATACTTAAAATATAACGATAAAGACATGACCATATTGAGATACAGCGTAATTACCTTGATTACGAGGCGAGAACCTCCAAAGGAGATGTAGGCTATATTTATCAGTGGTTAACAATAGGATATTAGAGAGCAAGCACAGGCTAATCAATGTCCAACTTTTCAAAGCCATTCACGATTCTGAGGGTCAAAATTGATTCAATAAGTATGGGTTTGGTGACATTTGTCTAAAAGGATGAGGATTTCATTAAATATTAATTGATCCGTTTCAAGCTTAATGACTGCAGCTAATCCCAAAGAAAAACACCCCTGGACGATGGCAATTTCGCAACTAAATTCTAAATTACCTCAAAGCCTTCTGAAAGTGAAGTTCAGTCGGCCGTATGTTCTCTCTGAAACAACCTTTCTGCATTTAGCTTGGATATTTTTTAATATTTTATCGATTCCAGCCATAAGTAATTCTCAAAAGCTTCTTTAAATCTTCAAGATGCATCAGGAATTCAATGTTTCAATTGAATTCGTATACTTAACTGTTATTGCTACAATGTGTTTAAAGTGAATTATCGCAAATGATGAGTTTGCTTCCAGTTGAACAGAAATGTTTTTGTACAAACTGTTCTTTAAGTTTACTTTTGAAGCTCATTCTGCTTGTAATTGGCAAATGTTTCTTAATCTCTGCCTGAATTCAGCCTCACGGTTCTTATTTAACTGTTTCCTACTAAAAAAACATGCTCTAACTAGAATAGTGATCTATCTGCAATTTACGTGGAACAACAGAAGAGTAGAAAAACAAGTGCATAGTAAATTTTCCCCTGGAGTTCATTTACTTATGATTAGAGAGGGCCTATGTGTGAGGGGAGGGTCTATTTGAGGGTGGCCTATAAAATTATCTGATAAACGACTAATAGAGACTCGTTTTCTCTATAATATAAAACGAAAAGCCCAGATAAGTAAGCATCAGTCTATCGTATAATGAACTCTTCATCATCTGTGATGGGGACTTATTCGAGGGGGGACTTACTCAAGGGGGGGACTTATTAACAACTTGAAGCTATAGCATAGCAGTTTACTTGTGGAAATTCGAGGATTTACAGTACTTACGGAAATTTTAATGCAGCAGAGACTTCTCCATCATAACTATCAAGATGATGAATGAAACAATGATTTGAATCATTGTGTCTATAAAGAAGCTAGCTCTTGGCATAGTTTTTATTAAAGCTCGATACCTTTGGGCCTGTTTTGATCACATTGTACAACCATACGTTCCTTAATAGTTCCTTAATTTTAATTGCATATTAAGTGCCTTCATGATAGCACAGAAATATGCAAACTATTGGCAGTGTACGAAATTTGCTACCAATTGTTGCTTTAGAATAGTTGCACAAATGGATTGCACACAGTTCACGCGAATTTTACTACAGCAAATGGATTTCTAATTCTCCACTGTTTGCAGTGATAAAAAATTTATGAACTTGCAAAGTTCGTGGGGATTTTGTCTTTGGGAACTCAAGCTCCGTTAAGGTCTTTCGACATATTCGCAACATATAAACCAGTTCTATATAGAAAGACGCGTATACCGGATTGACTGATCTCCGTTTACACCGCAAAAAGACGAAAATTCCCCAAACTCAATATTAGGGTGGGGCGAATAATTAAGCGGCTTTTGGCGCTTCAGGCTCAAAATTACGAGAAGATAACAAAATATAGTTAAAAAGTAATCTAAAGCAGATTTCAGCTGTCCAAATGCGGGAGTGAAGAAGCATGGACGTAGGTATAAATTGAATACCATACTGCACAAGACATGCAGATATAAGTACTAAACAAGCATACAAATTTAAGTATTAAATTTAACAATGTAAGGATCAGGGAGGGCGAAGCAATAGTAAGACAGGAGGACGGGAACGAGAGGGGAATAAAGGCCACACAAGAGCGAAGCGAGTAAAAAACATGGGGTTTCCGATTTAAGTATAGTGCATCCTCGATTATCGGAACTTCGGTTTTTCGACCAACGATGTCAGTAACTCCAAATCGGTGTTGCACCAACAATCGGATACATAATAAACACAACTTGAGATTCTCTGAATTAAGTTAAATTTAGGGCCGAAGACCATGACATCAATAACTTTGCGTGTTTCTCTCAGTGAAGCATACATCAATGTTTCTTTGATTTTCATGTGGTAAATAGGATATCATCGATTATCCGGTATTTCGGCATATCTGAACGCAACATGAACGATTTTGGTTGCAAGATGTTCGTATAATCGAGGATGCACTGTATGGGGAATTTCTGTTCTCATCCCTAACCATGATACAAATAGTATAACCATATTTTTCAAAGGGCACATGTGATCCTTTGTTCCTCTTAGGAAAATGCAGGAGGGGTGCATTCTCCAGCATCTTCCCTTTTTTGGCCTTCTTGGCAAGGCTCGGCTGGTCTTGCCCCTGGCCTGGGTAAGAATATGAAATAGTACATGCTATAGTCGGGACGATACGAAGTGTGTCTTAACAAATGTTGCCGCTTTTTCGTGCTGTAGTGAAGTTCTGTAGTACCAACACACTTTTCACGATACGAATTATTGAAAACATGCAGAATATGTCCTAGCACATTTTAAATAAATTTGATGCAAAAACTAACGTAATTCTTCGTGACGCAGAGAAGCTCCCGCTTCGTAGAAATGAAGCGGAGTTCTCCAAGAATACATTCTATCAGGAGCTCTAACGGCATGGAGCGATACACCTGCTACATTCGTGAAGTAAGTGCTAAAAACGACTTAGAACGCGTCTGAAGTTATATCACAAATCAACGGAGAAACAACTGCTTAAGTTCAATAAGTTCTTATTCTCATCAGATATTCCTCGAAATCGAAATCTGGTATTTTAAAAACACAGCTAAAATCTATGTTTCATGCAAAGACACTGTTGAACTGAATGAATGAATGAATGAATGAATGAATGAATGAATGAATGAATGAATGAATGAATGAATGAACGAATGAATGAAATGAAACCAATGTATGATTTAGCCTATCTGCATACAACACACGATACCAGAGCGAGCAAACTTGCTAACCAGTAGAAGACTTCTGCAGATTTCTAGGCAGGAAAATCGGTGATAATTTTGTCGAATTGTAGTAAAGATTTGCTAGCTTTTCATATATTAATTCCTAGATTCGTCCCACAATATGCCTAAATGCCAGCTAATCAATTTCAGGGAGCGTTTAACCTTTTGCCCCCCCCCCCACCACCTAAAACTTGCCACTGTGACTACAGCTAGTGTTCAATATTAAATGCTAGGAGCCAGGTATTCTTAATAATTCTCCAAACCCAAGTAATACAAATAAGAACGCTACCTACAAGCATGGAACTGGGATGTAATGACATAACAATATAGTCACTCTCAAGAAAGTATCAGGGAGCATTTAGTACTCCATTGTGCCGTATTTCACTTTATCATATTCAATTCCACTGTATTACACTGTACTGTACTGTACTGTACTGTACTGTACTGTACTGTACTGTACTGTACTGTACTGTACTGTACTGTACTGTACTGTACTGTACTGTACTGTACTGTACTGTACTGTACTGTACTGTACAGCATGGTAACATCAAGTTCTATACTGCACTTTGAACATAATGCGCCATATCTACAATATTAAATTGCTGTCTCATCTACGCACTGTACTTCATTTTGCTATACTATGTTAGAATAAGGAGATTCCTATTCAAATCTTTCTTCATATGATATCACAAACAACGAAAGCTAATCAGTCTGAGGTTGAACCGCTCTCTGGTATAAATTCACTGGCAAACTATCCCAGAACAACAATGGCAAAATCAGCCGATGATAATGTCGAGATCTAAGAGACACCAGCTGCGTTCAGTGCAATCTACTACGGAGGAGCTCACGGCAAAAGCTCTGTCTTGTTTTCTGCAAGTGTACAAAATATGCAGAAAACCATATTGACTTACTTAGATTTTCTTCTACCTCTCTTATGTGGATATATGTCATACAGATTTAATTACAGCTATTGCAAAGAACAAGACCAAGATTCCCCCGTCAAAAATTATGCAGTTTTTATTGACATATGACAGTACGGTGTATACGTATTACCTGCCGATCAAATGCAAAATGGCTATTCTCCCAGTGAATAGATACAAAAACCACGACGTGGCTCATAAAAGGAACCACACGCACTGGAGATAAGGAGCTTGTGCAATCAAGTTTTGCCACTCATCCATCTTCTACGATATAGACCTTTATCTCATGAAATAAATATAGATGTCATAAAAAGAGAATATTGACAACGCATAGCGATCGAGATTTTCTAATAGCGATGACGAACTGTTAGAAAAAGTCTGATTGGCAAAAACAAGGCAGGTGTGTCCGAAAACAAACGTGAATCAACAGGGAAGATTGTCCGAACGAGGCAAAAGGTTAGGACTGAGGCGATGCTTCTGCTCAAGTAAATTAGCTCAAATCCATGGAAGGAAACCCCCTTTGACTAGATAATGAGCGAAGCGCACTCACAGGCTGGCGCCATTTCCCCTAACTCCCACAAAAAGAAAGAATGCATCCTATCAAAAGTCAAGATAAACCGACTTGGCTCTGATAGAAACACAACCATTGTGAATCTCTGAGGTGCTAGGCAGACTTAAAGACAACGACTAAACTCAAAACACAACACCGTAAAACGACGTCACACGCCAGAAGACATATACATTAGTACAAATTCCAGCCGTCAATTGAAAATTAAGCCAGAAGAAGCCGAACAATATCTGACAATGATTAACATCACGATCAATACAACAATTATTTCAGCAACAAAAAGATCTCCTAGCAAAGAATCTTGCATGCGAATGACGTCAAAACAGGCTGGTTTTGTTCCTCCTATTGTTGATAACATGCGTGTAAAGTCTGCTCAGGAGCTGGGATGAATGCGACATGTAATAGAAAGTTGATAGCAATGCACGAACAACAGGAAGAGAAAACAAAACAAGAGAATAGACGAAAATGAGGATAGACAGTAAGACAAAAATCAACTGAATTTGCGTATCCTCTCATATACGCGGAGTTTGCTATGTTGAGTAATTAGTAACGCTTCGTAATGAACCATGCGCAGACTAGGCAAAACAAGCACAATTAAGACACTTTTTATCTTAGATTTGGAATTTGCTCCGCGCTTTAAGAGAATGCACTGTCTCATAGCGTCACGTGCAACCAAATCCAAATGTTTCATAACTACCATAGAAAAGAAAGAACAATTGTGACACGCAACATAAACAAGCACAGAGGGAATAAGTTGATATTCAAAAATTGCGAACAAAAGTGATTACAGGCATAAAGTGAAATTAGAGCGCAACGGTAATGCGCCTACTCTCAAAAGCAGTAGCCTCTTGCCAAAAGCATCGGAACAATACCCAAGGGATACCTCTTTAGCAACCTTGATTGTAAGGCGAAGATTGGGATGCCTTGCGCTGAAAGGCAAATGAGAAAAAGAAATATTGAATAGCAGATCGTCAGCAGACTGCAATGAAAGGAGAACCATATATACTATGTGAGAATGGGAGGAAAGAATGTGGTTTAGAGAGGTCCCATCCTAAAACTTGTATGGTACTATATGTTCACATCTTGCATACCATTCTAAACTTATGACCCAAAAGTTGGAGTCAAAAGTAAGGAAAGATATGATAAAAATAAAAGCACACGTGTCTAAATAAATCGAATAATTTTGAAATTTTGGAGAGCTAGGTCGACAATCTGTCAACTCCTTCGGCAAAAATGAGAAATGCTTCTGTGTTCACCTGTTCGACAATTTTGTCGGAAGACACAAAGGTAATAGTGTGGTGCCATCAATGGCAATGCAGAGAAAACATACAGAAATTAGAAAGAGAGAACTACGCAGGATGCCATTAGCATTCTAAACGTAAGAGGATGTCAATGAGATTTATCAAGAAGGGGGGAGCCGAGACGTAAAGCGGAATGCTTTCTGTTCTAAACATTTACAAATAGAGCCAGACAGAAATGAGGAAAGACAGGTCAGTGGCCAATCTGTGTTGAGATATTTCAGTTGTATTCTCGTGAGTCAAAAAGAAAACGAATAGCTTGTTGTACAACGTGCCACGTGTACGCACGAGACATGTCTGCAAAACTATAGCAAATCTCTAAACGATACTTATTACAACCAACAAAAGATCTTTTATCATCCTGTACTAAATCGCCAAACAACGTCTTTCACATTGGCTCTTTTCTACAGAATAACTTTACCTTTTCAGCTACAACATACTAATGAATTCACTTGCGCCAGCGCGCAGCACACAGACGGGACAATCCAGCGTAGAATTGGGGGGGGGGGGGGGTAATCACCGTGGTATGGGAATGGCAACACGATGCAATGCACAAAAGACCTAACAACATAAGATACTTAAAAGTGCTCGGCTTTCTCAGCAAGCAACGGTTCAGTGGCCAACCAAGGCTAGAATCATTCGAAAACGTGAAGAGAACTTTAGGTCTGAGCAAAGAAGCTGCCAGTGGCTACAAAAAATCATATATTTTACTTTGGCTAAAATTCTGGGTTCGCTTTTTGGTTGAAAAAGTTGGTTTTTAAGAAGTTATCACTCTGCATTGGAGATCACTTCACGTGTTGATGTCTATCCAAATTTACTTATCGACGTAGTACAAAAAGAATAAAACTTCATATAAGAGACGACAGAAGACTCTTAGTGCAAAAAATTCAGCAGCTCGTTGCCGACTTTTAAAAACTGGAATCTCGAATACTCTTCGCAACTTTCAAAAGCTAGCTGGAATCTCAAATGCCAAAAGCAACTTTGAGAGCAAGGCCATGAAGTGAGGTATCATTGCATGATCTTTACAAACTAGCCACACGCTCACTGCGACATATAACTACAGCAAACCTTGTTTACTTAAATGATTAGACAAGCATACGATTTGTCGAGAATACAGCAAATCATCCCTTTAGACATCTGACAAACCAGGTACCATACAATAGAAACAACTAAATCGCCAGAATTTATTCAATACAAATCAATCAAAGGCAACCGGGAAGCAACATGATCTTCGACCGCATTCAACACAGGCATCGTACGAGGAGCAATATTTTACAATAGTGAAAAATGATCTTACTTCTATACTTGTAACTAACCTCGTGGCTGGTTTTTCGCTTTCGAAATGATCGTAAAATCTTCCCCGACCATCGAAATTTTCGGCTTCGCTCAGTCTGCGTGCACTTATCTACAAAACGGCGATATTTCCTATTCTCCAATTTGATTGATCGCAAAATAGAGCAAGAGGCATCACCATCGAGACTCATCGATTTCGATCGCATTTTTGCTTGGGTTTCT